>JAOVVB010233526.1:0-10141 GCA_028570985.1 Heterobranchus longifilis
GAACGTTAGAGACCGTTAATACCGTTAGTTATGCGTTTTTTAATTCATTATAGTCATGCGAGTAGATTCACATAAGCGTTTATTTTCTATATCGATAACCGACAGACCGCAACAAAAAAGTTGGCACAAATTAGGGCTGAAAATGTAATCAAAATTTTATCGAAATCGCAATATGGCCTGCTGCAATTTTCAAGGTTAAAGGCGAAATGTGTGTCAAAATACCATTTTAAATTAAATATTGTGGGGCTGGCCTACACATCGTATTCTACAGACTTAAGAAAACATCTTTGTTTGGTACAGATCCCTGCAAAAATCACATTTTAATACATTTTTTCAATGAAAATGAGAATAATGATGTAAAAACTCTCAGTCAAAATAATCGCAATGAGATATTTGTTTCAAAATTGTTCAGTCCTAACAAAAATGCTTATTTTAATAAATTGAAATGACATTTCGGTCCTTTATAATCAAAGATGTTATATCATTTACTGATCTGAGAAGTTCATAATCGGCGAAATCGGCTAGATTGTAAGAAAATAATGAAGAATTGCACTTGAGAAAGTTGTCAAGAACCTCCAAACTTTTTGTATCTTTAGAAAATGTTTGTGTATGTGGCCCCCGGGGGACATTGAAAGCACCAGACCTCTGCCACCATTGTGATGAGCTGGGCGAAGCTGGGTCTGTCGGTGGGATTGCACGCCCAGCACTTCCTCATCACGGCGTACAGTTCTTGGGGGCAATCCGGCGGTTTCTCCAGGCGCTCCCCCTCCCGCTCCACACGCCACAAAATCTGGATTCGAGAGAGCGAATGTCAGACAGTCACAGAGCATATCACAAAATCAGGGCAGGGACGCACGTTCCAAACAACGAGGACAAATACTCAAAGACTGGCAGGGATGCAAACGCGGGAAAAAAAAGGCGTGAATGATCACGCGTCGCCGACAAGCGCGTACCTGTCTGCCCGACAGACCGAACCACGGCTCCTCGCAGTACGTGAACATCTCCCACAGGGTGACGCCGAACATCCACACGTCTGAGGAGTGGGAGAAGGAGCCCACGCGAAGACTCTCTGGAGCACACCTGCAGGAAAAACAACAAGATTAGTGAGAATTTTAAAGGTCCCATATTGTAAAAAAGTGAGATTTCCATGTCTTTTTTTATTATAAAGCAGATGTAGGTGCTTTATAAATATAAATACTGTGAAAGTATCAAAACACTCAATCCACAGAGAAATGCACACAGCCTGTATTCAGAAACTGTGTCTTTAAATGAGCCGTTAGGACTTCTGTGAAGTTGTGATGTCACAACTACACTGTATATAGGCAGTGCTGGAAGAAGAACTCAGATCCTTTAGTAAAAGCGGAAATACCATAGTCTAAAAATACTCCATTACAAGTTAAAATCCTGCATTACCCAAGTACAGAAGTATTATCAGCCAAATGTACTTAAAGTAACAAAAGTAAAAGTACTCTTTATGCAGAATGGCTCCTTTAAAAGTGTCGTATTATCGTAGAATATTATATTATTGTGTTTTTATCACTAATGAGAGAATATTAAAGTTGTAGTTCCTCAATGTGAAGACAATTTTAGATACTTTGTATACTACTGGGTGTATTAGTACTGTAGTACTGCATTATATTATATAAGTATCTCATGTGTTTTCTTATGTAAAAAGTATTTCTCCGTGTCAAATAAATGTAGTGAAGTAAAAAGTACAATATTTCCCTCTGAATTGTAGAGAAGTATAAAGTAGCATAAAACGGAAATACTCAAGTAAAGTACAAGTACCTCAAGATTGTACTTAAGTACAGTACTTGAGTAGATGTACTTAGCTGCATAATATGCCCCCTTTAAATATTATTTCCCAGCAGCCCTCACCATGCGAACGGGATCCTCCTGTGTGCCGACATCACATAGTGGTCCTTCTCTTGGCTGAGGCCTCTCATCAGACCAAAGTCCCCGATCTTCACCATCTCCCTGGAGGCCAGCAGGACGTTTCTCGCAGCCAGGTCCCTGTGGATGAACCTCCGGGTCTCCAGGTAGTCCATACCCGCCGCGATCTGGCTCGCGAAGAGCCAGAGGCGGACCAGAGGGTACTCGTACTGACGTGAGCGCAGGGTGTCGTAGAGTGAGCCCACGGGGGCCAGTTCTGTTACCTAGAGAAACGGAGGTCGTTATGTATGCCGGCTCCGAAAAACACGTCTTGAATTGAACGGACGCGGCTAAAAAGGATCATATTTCTCCTGTATTAGCTTCTCTGCACTGGCTCCCTGTAAAATCCTAAATTTAATTTAAAATCCTTCTCCTCACCTACAAAACTCTTAAAAGGTCAGGCACCATCAGATCTTAAAGAGCTCATTAAACCCTATAATCCTACCAGAGCACTGCGCTCTCAGAATGCAGGGCTACTTATCGTTCCTAGAGTCTCCAAACGTAGAATGGGAGCCAGAGCCTGCAGCTCTCGAGCTCCTTTTCTGTGGAACCAGCTCCCAGTTTTGGTCCGAGAGACAGACACAAAGTAGTGAAAACCTTTATCTTTGACCTTCAGTAATTGTGTATTGTTTTCTCTAGGATTTTTAGAATTATTCTCGCGTGAACTTAAAAAATGTACCCAGTAAATTATCCTTAGAGTATCACAATAATTCTTAAGCAAACTCGTCAGTTTGCTTCCAGGTTTCTTCAAATCTCCATTAAAAACCTTGGGATCCAGTCCCTTTTGGAACCCAGTTCCATACAATACCACAAAATAACTCTTAATTATGCTGCTACAGGCCTAGTCTGCTGGGGGACTTATCACGATACACTGAGCATCTCTCTCTGCCCCACAGTTTTTTCTGTTAAGGCTGCTCTCAGGTGATGTTGGGACTTTGAAAATCATCGAGCCTGTCCTAGTCCTGCTCTGTATGAAAAGTGTCCTGAAATAACTTCTGCTAACGATACGACATTATCAATAAAACTGAATAGATCCATATTATCTCCAGGTTTAAACATCGACAGGCAACATCTTACCATCTTGAGGGGCTGCGTGAGCACCACGCCGTAAAGTCGGATGATGTTGGGGTGGTCCAGCGACTGCATGGTGGTCACCTCCTGGAGGAAGTCTGTCAGTGTGTCCGTCTGTCTGGACATGCTGCTCCTCAGTGACTTTACTGCTACAGGCAGCTGAGAGGAGACACACAGGCTCAGTGTCAGTCCTTCCTCTAAACACCCAGCCTCTGATTTTTCTCTGGGGGTGTGCCAGTGTTAAAAAACTACCACATATTCTCAGGAATGACTGTATATGAAAGATTAAACTGGAAAAAACATGTATGCAAGAGATCCATGAAGATGCTTTTTATATTGAGAAAAAGACGAGAGCCATCTGCACCTCCGTTTAGTAAATACTGTCTATAGATAAGGTTTGTGTTTAAATATGTGGATTTTGCAGGCAACATCTCCCAGATACATATCATATTCTTTTTTTTTGTATTTCATCTTCAGACATCCACTCATATTCAATTAGACAAAAAATAATCTTTACATTTATTGTCGAACATCAAGAAAACCTTTTTTCTGGTCAAATTTAGAGGCCTACAATTAAATGTGACACAACAATATGATGCTCTTATAGAATATAGTAATGTGTCGAGAAGAGAGTGGTCATTTTTCAAGAAAAAAGTAGGAATGTTTCAAGAAAAATGTTGTAATGTTTCGAGAAAAAAGACACAATGTTTTGAGAAAAAAAGTCATAATGTTTCGAGAAAAAACACTTTAAGCGGTCGACCGATTAATCAGTCTATCCCTATAGTGGAGTATTTTCACAGTGTGGTATTAGTACTTTTACACTTCTTGCACAACTGGATTTGTACTGAGCATTTGATTGCACGCAGCAATCAAAAATAGAAATCTATTTTTTTAGTACATGCTGATGGTTTTGGGGTGTCATACTGTTTAACTACATTAAATACAGAATCTATCAGAAAGAAATGCCCAAAAAAATGTAAAAAGAAAGTCTAGAAAACGGTGTCTTACCACTCTCCCAGTAGGCGTGTGCCACTCTCCTCTCTTCACCACGCCGAAGGAGCCGGAGCCCAGCTTCTCTCCCAGGACCAGCTCGCTGTCCTGGATCAGGCAGGGCAGAGTCCGGCTACCCCCCTCCTGAGCCGGGACGCCTGTGCTCCACTGCTCCCCTCCGCTGACCGCCTATATGCATCAATAAAATCAATAAAAAAACCTGCACTTCTCACACAGTAAGTATGAACTCCACCACAAACTACGCGTGTCAGACCTTGGGCATCCATGGCCGTCCTCGGGAATTTATCTTGTAGCGTTTCAGAGCATCCCATAATCTTCTTTGTGCTAAAAGGAGAAAAAAAAAAGGAAATGTACATAATTATATGCAACATGACTGTCTGATTTCAAGATTCCAGATTTATTACAGCCTTTAAATCTAGAATAAATAGTATAGTTTTATAACTAATATGGAGATTGCTTTTGCTCATATTACTTACTTTGATATACAGTCGAACATATTCTGCATTTAGAATTAATAAGATGAGATAATAAGATTACCCTTACAAAAACATCCTGGCATAATTTATGCAAAACAAGTTTCACAATTTTCAAATTGCCATATTTTAAAGACGTAATCAAAAATGTAATCAAGTAATTCTTGGAGTTTGGAGGGCGTGATGGCGGCTGCTTCTACAGCGGTGTGAACCCAAAATAAACTGATTTTTTGATAAAATCGCAGTAAAATGGATCAAAAGTACGCTGAAATAACTATGTTGTGATGAGGATTAGTAGAAAGTCTGAATTCATGCTTTGTCAGATCAAGACTACAAGTAAACAACTTTTAACATGATTTTTTTTCTGAATAGAGTTAATATTTCGTCACGCAAAGATTTTTTTTCACACAG
Organism: Heterobranchus longifilis; assembly: GCA_028570985.1. Lineage (NCBI taxonomy): Eukaryota > Metazoa > Chordata > Actinopteri > Siluriformes > Clariidae > Heterobranchus > Heterobranchus longifilis. The sequence goes on from JAOVVB010233526.1 coordinate 4,899, forward strand.
TACGCGGTGTGTGACGGTATTACCGTATACCCTGTGATGACATTAGTTACTGAGCCAAAGGGGGAAATCCTCCGTGTCTGAGAAGACACGCGTGTTTTGATTTGTACCCGGCGTGGACGATCAGAGGAGACAGTCAGGCTCACCGGGTTTGCTGACTCCGATCTGCTCCAGGTCGGACTCCTTGACGTAGTTGAAGTGCTCGATGCGGGTGATGTTGAGGCCATCTCTGACGCGCAGGTAGAACTTCTCCAGCTGGACCTCGCCCAGGAGTTGGTACAGCCACTGAGTGTCCTGGTCCATCAGCATCGCCCGGCCGACCTGCCTTTAAGGTCAAAGAAAGGTTACATGACACACCTTCTGTGTATTTTTTTTGTTCTTAAATTCCTTACACTAAATCTCCTCAAATCTTTTGTTTTTGGTCGTTAAAACTAAAACTGAAATTAAGCGCTCTGGGGACAAAAAAAAACAACCCCTCAAAGACACATCGGATTCTTCGTCATCTCATTAAAGAGTGTGTTAAACAGTAACTTTGTCCCCACTCGGGCCGTGTTATTAGGTTACCATGGAGACCGGACAAAAAGCCCTTGGTGTGAGGTGCCGGAGGGGGATTGTTTGGCTTTTAGCTGTGCGCCAGGGATAGAGCTGCAACGATTAGTCGACTAATCGATTAATCGATCGACAGAAAAATAATCGTCGACTATTTTGAAGTAATTTTTCATGCAAAATAGCAGAAAATTCTCTTTTCAGCCTCTCAAATATGGAAATGTTCTGCTTTTCTCTGTTTTATATGATATTAAACTGAATATCTTTGGATTCTGGACTGACAAAACAAGACATTTAAAGACCTTTATCGCCCTTGAATTTAAGAACTGGAATGGACATTTTTCACTATTTTATGACATTTTATAAGAAGTGAAGGCACACAAAGAGGAACAGGTGGATGAGGGGTCAGGGAACAAAAACAGACATAAGACAGACATAAGACAGAACAAGTAGGTCCAGTATCAGTGTGGTTTACTGACTCAGATGCCACGATCCTGCAGGGAATGTGAAAACGGAGACACGGAAACATTATTGGAACTGCTGAAGTCACGCTGGGTGTTGACAGCAGCGTGACAGCTCTTGTACGGCAGACTGGAGCACCAGTTTCCTTTTTACTGAGCATTTCCTTTGTATCTTTAATGTTGACATTTAAGAAACTGCAGAGTCCTGAGTCAATGCCAAGGATGATGAGGTTTGCACAACTTCCTTATTGCTCCAAAACGAAAGGTTAAAGGTCCCATATTGTAAAAAGTGAGAGACCGTGTCTTTATTACAAAGCAGGTGGAGGTGATATATAAACACTGTGAAAGGATCAATGCGCTCAATCCACAGAGAAATGCACACAGCACAGAAACGAGTCGTCAGGACTTCTGCACGGTTGTGATGTCACAACTATGCTATATACCGTAGGTAGAAAGTGCCGCTACAGTCATTCCCTGACTGCAATGATGGTACGGACACGACAAGAGTGCAGATGTGGAAGACCCGGACCTTTTCGGGAGGGGGTCTTAAAGAGTTTCAGACAGAGGGTGAATACAGGTATATTCAGACAGAAAATATGAGAAAAATAATGTCTTTTTTTGAACATTACAGCATGTAAACATGCTCTAATAGAATCCCAAAATACAAGTGAAAATTAGCATAATATGGGACCTTTAAAAGACAGTAAATTCTTCTTTTGCTGGCTTCTGCTCTCAGAGGGTTGCACGGCAATAAAGCTTATCAGTCCTGCAGGTATGAGACAGGGACGCCCAACAGCATTCCCCTGTCATACCCTGGGAAAAAACACCAATGCTAAACAACAAGCAGAGCCACATTGTCGGTCTGTCGGTCTGTCGATCCACGCAGCCAACTCATGCTTCGAAAAGTGCAGGAGGTTACGAGCCCGGGCTTGCATTAATTTCTAGGGACAACTCCCAATTAATTTGCACCCAACTTTGAGCAAGCACGAGGCAAATTCTCTGCAGGTCACATTCAAATTGAAAAAAGGAAAAAGATGCCCGTTGGTCAACAAAGAGACCTCTGTGATCATTCTCTCTGTGTGTACAGAGGGATCAATCTTTAACCTGGACCTGCTACTGAAAAACCCTCTCAGCATAATGGCATGTGTGACCAACTATTTAGTTAATAGCTGGCTGAGCTGCTTTGATTTTTATCTTTCAAGATATTATCTGCAAGTAGATACACTTCTGTTGGAGAGCTTTTGTTTACACCGCTGACGGCTGCTTCCTTTTCTCGAACAAATCAAGATCAGCCCTCTCGACACCCATCCATCAGTGACACAGAGTCACAGCTGTAGTATTATCACACTAATATTGTGATCTGTTACCAAAGAAGTGAAGGGTGTGACTCTAAGAAAATGGCCCAACATGCTGTGTATTTTTTTTCCCAAATAGAGACAATATGAGTACAGTCAAGAGCAGGGCTGGGCAATATGACGATATAAAAATCTTTATCGTATATATTTTTCTATATCGTTTCTATCGGGATGTCAAGAAAACCAGCACTAATTAAGTACCTAACAATGATGAACAAAATGTAGTCTACTGTATAAAGACTACAAATGTGGACCTACTCTTTATTCAGCAGAATTGCAACTCTCTGTGTTATGATATTGTATGTTAAATTATTGGATTACTATCAGTGATGGATTACTGTGTAAAGCAGCATTTTCATGCTGTAGCTGATGGAGATGATTGATGATGGTAGTTTAATCCATTACAATGCACCATATTCTATTAACTGATCACATGTTTTGTATCTAAAAGCTGAAAAGTACAGCTGTCAAATCAATGTAAGGGAGTAAAAGTGGTGAAGTAGAATAAAGTAGCACACAATTAGGCTAAGCCTCATGTAAAGTACCTTAAAACTGTCATTAAGTACAGTAGGCCAAGTTGTCAATGAGCTGCATTAGCTAATTTTCTCACTAAGAACTTTTGGAAACCTTTTTGGATCTGATTTCCCCCAGCCTGCAGGCTCCATATAAATAACATTATATACCAATATAAAAACATATAACCTCTGATACTTACCGTTAATCAAAATTACTCGGATCTCCGGTAGTTGACAGCTACTTTTTAACCACACACGCCCCGAGACCAGTGATCCATGTTGGCAGTTAAACCTCCAGCGACGTCGACGGAGGGCTTTCTCCACAAATCACAACTCTTCTCTGAATCCTAAACGACCTCCAAATAACTCACCATCTGATGGATTCAGGCAAGTTATCTCAAAGATGGAGACTAGGCTATATTATTTTTTACATGTTTCTGTGTCACTACGAGCGCGTATGTGATCTACCTGTGTGTTTTCAGCTCTTTCCTCCGCCTCTTTCCAGTTTCTCCACTGACCACACCTCTTCCTGACTTTCCTTACCTGAGCTTTTCATCACAGCACAATAAGAAATTACCTGCACAGGTAGGCTACAACTTCACCTAATGACCTATAAATCATCACCACAAAACACTATTGTAGGTCACCAATCATTACCAATAACCACGTGACAATACGGTTTAACCAATGACATTCACTACACATTGTTTGCATATTTTCCATATTTTCCACAGTCATAGGGAAAGGCTATAATAAAATTAATTCAAGTTATAGTTAATAATACAATCAGTTGCCAGTTTATTGGGTACACCACATGTAGGCTACCTAGCTAAAACGTTATGCTAATGTATGGGTAGGCTACACCAAATGTACCTAGCTAAAACTAAATGCTTGCATATTTGCACATTTTACACAGTCATATAATTCAATTAATTAACGTTATAGTTAATAATACACTCAGTAGCCAATTTATTGGGTATACTAAATGTAGGCTACCTAGCTAAAACGTTATGTTAGTTTATTGGGTAGCCTACACCAAATATAGGCTACCTAGCTAAACCTTTATGCTAGTTTAGGCTACACCAAATATAGGCTACCTAGCTAAAACTTTATGCTAGTTTAGGCTACACCAAATATAGGCTACCTAGCTAAAACTGTGTGCTAGTTTATTGGGTAGGCTACACCAAATGTACCTATCTAAAACTACAAGAAATAAAAAGTAAATGCTAGTTTATTGTGTGTAACGTGACACCAAATGAACGTGGCTAAAACACCTGCCTACCTATCTAAAACTATAGCTAAATAAAGGTTGTTTTTTTGTTTTTTTGAACTAGGCTATAGTTTACCTAATGAAGTTTTAGCTTCAGTTTTAATGTTAATAAATGATCTACAACAACGCTGCAATTAATCCTCCTGTCATAAAGTGTATTTTGTTCTTTGTTTGAAACTTTTAGTGTTAATTCATCTGTATGACCATTGTGGAGGCTGTATTGTGATGTTGAATTCATATTTATTTATTTTTTACCGTATTCATAGGCTATCAATGAGTAGACGCAGCTCATGTTTTAATTTCAATAAATATTTGATCACAAAAAAATAGTAGCCTACCTCAAATATCAGTCTCTAAAAGTACCAGAAAGTTTAATGAACTCATCTGTCAAACAGTTTAAACAAAAACGGAACAATATAGTCTCCATAAAGGTAGGAATTATTGCAGGGTTGCTGTATTAGACTGCATTACTTTTAGAGGAGTATAATGAAATGGGAATTTAAATAAAAACAAGTTATCCGTATGACTAATTTGTTATGATGTGTTTTGACATATTTTACCTGCTACCATGATTAACTATGATTTATTAAAATGTCCACTTAGCCATGACTTGGATTCAAAGTATTTCTATAAATAACATGATTAATTCTCTCCATTGGCCATGTTTAATCGTTACGTTTGCACTCAACAGAAACTTGCCATGAGCTATGAGTCAAAAAAAGAAACTCCAATGGTTTTCTCGTTGTTGCCAAGCAAGTTTGACAGGATTTTTTTAGCCTCCCACGTGGCTGTTAATTTGAATGCAAACCAGGACTGTGGAGGACCTGCCTGCACTTTGCACTTCCTGGTACAGTATCTCCCTTTTAGTCGCTCCTCCCTGCCTCCCTTCCTGAATTACACAACAATAGATTTCAGAGGAGCAGCCATTCAAAAGACCCTGCAGGAGCTTTACACTTCTTTCCTGCACTTACAACTAGAGAGTACGGATGGGACAATAATCATTTTTATTGTAAATCGTGATAAAAAAAAAACACTCACAATAAGTTGATTGTGGTGAATTTCCATTATCGGGATAATCGTGAATATCCTCACAAATTGA
>JAOVVB010233527.1:0-10141 GCA_028570985.1 Heterobranchus longifilis
AAAAAAAAAAAAAAAAAAAAAAAATACACAAGCTTTTTACAGAATCTGCCAGAAAAAAAAATTCTTCATTTGTTTGGGTTTCAGACATCTTGTTTGTTTTGACACATTGTCACATGAACATTGTAATTACATATTCATTAATATTAGCATCTCCCAAAGATGGGCGTGTCCACAGGATCAGCCTTGTCCCTGTTCAATAATTTTAACATGTATACAACAATCTGTACTTCCTATAAAAACTTTATTTTACTTTATCTTGATTTTAACACGTTCTTACACACGTAATATAAATTTTGAGACCAGTGTATGGTCTGTGTCAACCTTTAAAGGACAGTGAGAACCGGACTCAGGAACGCGCTATGCTTGATTAAAGCTCACACATGATTCTCCTTTATAAACAAGTCAGTGTCCAGATGTTCCAGCTGAAATATATCTCACATTCTGTGTCCTGCTCAAGTTTCTTTCTGTCTCTTCTTTCAGTGGTGGCGCAACTGGTTAAGGCTCTGGGTTACTGATCAGAAGGTCGGGGGTTCGAGTTCCAGCACCCGTAAGCTGCCACTGTTGAGGAAGGACCTTAACCTTGTCTACTCCAGGGGGCGCTGTATCCTAACTGACGCCTGGCTTTTTCCCACCCACATTCTTAAAAAAAGACAAACTGTATACACAATAGAAGGCTAAGTTAGCGGTTAATAGCTAGACAGTTAAAGATTGCTTTAACTTCCTAAAGCTAGCCTTAACTGCCAACCGCTAATGGCTAACCAAGCCCTACTTTAGAGCTGAAGACATGCTGATTAACAATCAGCTTCTACCCACTATCCTAGCCTCATTCACTGTAGCTGTTAATAATGGCACCCCACATATGGCAGTGCTGGGCAGAGTTGAGCACTGAGTTGGGGGTGGGTCTCTTGGAATATGAGGTCACAATAGGAAGAAAATCAGATTTTCTTGCTTAATGTTTTTTGTGTGTGTTCTATTTAAATATCTTCTTGTTGGTTTTTTGGCTGCTCCCAGCAAGGGGTCGCCATAGCAGAATATCCGGTCCGCACATACAACTTGGCACAGGTTTTACGTCGGATGCCCTTCCTGACGCAATCCTCGCATTTTATCCGGGCTTGAGACCGGCACTGCATCCAGTGGCTGGGGGGTTGGGCACTGGCTGGGAATCTAACCCCGGCCTTCCGCATGGCAGGCGAAACACCTACCACTGAGCCACCAGTGCCCCCTCTATTTGAATATCTAAAAAGGAAAAAAAAAATTGCGGAACACATCCCCTTTAAATGGTTATTACAGTGAGCTTCGTACCCGGAGTCTGGCTTCTAGAGCCTGAATTGTTAAGGTCATGTTTTCTTCTGCCATCTCGCACCGGTGTCCGTCTACACCCTCTGGTCCGCCGTGCTGTGAACAAACACAAAAACACCAGAAGCAGCTAATCAGAATGGAAAGTAACGCCCTGGTGGCCCAAGCTTAAAGTTTATCAGTGTGTCATCATGCAATCACCGTCTAATCACAGCCCCACCGGCCACATGGTGACCAAATCACCAGAGTCAGAGCCAGAGTTAGCAAAACTAAACATACTGACCGAGTAAAAGACGCCGGCGAGGTCCGTCAGGAGGAATTTCCCCAGGGTTCCGTCTGCTGAGTCGATTTCTTCAAAAACCAGCAACATCTGCTCAAACCCCACCCCTATGAAATCATCCACAAGCAAGAGGCGCACATCTGTCCAGCTCGCAGCCACCTGGGAAGAGACAACCATCATCATAGCCTTCATCAAAAACTAATACAAAGCAAATTATGATCACATGACTAGTGTAAGTCTTATCTAATTAGGCAAAAATCTTATTAAGCAGCTGGAACTAATTAGCCAGCTGTGCCTGGGCAGGTAACAAGCTCAATCGCTAAAGCTTCATAAATGCCAACCCCCTGTGTGTGAATTCGGGATAAACACAACCTTCAGACTTCTTCACCTTGAATGGAGAGAGTCATCACACGTCCCTAAAAAGTGCTAACGGGATTCACTCGGGCCGTTTAAAACACGTGTTAGCACTCAACTGCTCCATCTATTGTCCAAAGGACAGGGGACAAACGCCGCGCACACAGGAGTGCACTCAGAATACCGGACTAAACCAGTCGTGAAGCCCGAGGGAGCTGTGGGATGGCTGAAATCCTTTCAGTTAGGTTTACTCTGAGCGCTGAGTATTTAGAGCGTTAAAAGGAAAATATCAGCTCTCTGAGGAATGATGAAATACACAGGCAAGGAGAGGCAACCTGACCTTGATTCTCAGACTCGACTCCTAACGGCTCATGGCTCTCCTTAACGTTTCTTTAGAGACGCATCAGATGGTGTCAGAGATCAGTCTCACTCACACTGTGCTAATTAACATCCAGATGCACTGATACCAACACCTACCTGATATTAAGTGATACCTATGGAACGTACCATCGTTGTATGTGACAAGTAATGGAAATAAGGGAGGAGGAACTCTATCCAATACAAGCTGATAAAACACCATTACATATGTTTACTGTGTGTTTAATAGAGAGCGCCGAGAAGCTTTAGCATGTCAGCGCCACTCAATTCAGAGAGCACTGTACTAACCTCTGATACCCCCCATAACCCTGCTCTTCACACTCGGGAAGCCCTCATCGTATCCGTGATGTGCCGTGAAGAACCCCGAAGAGAACCTACCTTGAAGCTATCCTTCCACACGGCACAGACATTTCCATGCCCGAAGACGACAGCGATGAGACAGCCGGTTCCTGTATGAACCAGTCGAACGCTCTGCGGCTCGTCGTATGGAAGCGGACACACTTCTTCCGGAAGTCCATTCTCAAACCACACCAGCTGTTTCCTAGAGGTAACAGCTACCACAGTCGATCCAAGTGATCCATCTACTGCCTGGGCCGAAGGCACCAGCATACATCGAACAACCGCACTGTAGGCGGCGGGTAAAAGACGGTCAGCGCCAAAAGTTCTGCCATCCTCTAACAAATAAAGAAGAGGTTTATCTTCCCCATCCTGTTCTGTTGTCTTTTCTGAACCAAGAACTGCCAAGTGTCTTTGAGGAAGGGGCAACTCGCCAATAAAGTTGACCCTGAGACGCATTGGGACTTCCTTCACACCACCAGTTTCCGCAGATGTGTAGAAAACAACGTCCTGGTGACTCCAGACCAAAGTGGGTCCGTGCAAAATGGAGATGTCTTCTCCTATCTCATAAGGCCATGAGAATTCTGTGTGTAGTTTTGCATGTGTTTTACCGGTCAAAGAGTAAAGCATATACTTAAACCCTTGAGATGCTTTCCTGTGAAGCCTCAGCAACACGCACGGGTCTCTCTGCCTCGTCCTCGCGTTCAAGGCAGCGGCGCAGCGGACGATACTAACTGCTCTTGAGGCGTTTTTATACATGGGAATTACTTTGTCGTCTTTGTTTGCGAAGGTGCCCGAGTCCCGGTTGAAGGACACACGGCAGAACGTGACCTCGGAGGCTTTGGGGCTCGAGTGCTTGCATTGAAAGATGAGAAGGTCACCATGAAGTGTGACCGTATGGACCTGATGATCTGTGGACATCTTTGGTACTTTATACCAAACAAAACACAAGGAGTTCTGAAGACCTGACAAGTTTTTTCAGTTACAGTCGTGACAGAATGTGTGATTAGACAGGTTTAGTTGAGACAGGGGGTACAACAGCTGCGACGTATTTGAAAGGAATGATGTAGAAATGGCAAAAAGGGGACATAAGAACAGCTTACGAAGGAGACTACGACACCCGAAAGCTTAGTTCCACCTTATCCTGATGAACATGACGTCTTATTAAACATGCATGGAGACTTTATGAAGAACAATAACACTTGGAATTTAGCAGCTGGTGTCTTAGCAAAGTGTTTGTAGCTAGGGGTAGTTAACATAATCTGAAAATGAGAAACAACCAAGCTTCACACTGATTAGTGTGTCAATTAATTTAAGCTAGCTATAAAGACGACATATATCTATATAGCTGGACAGGCCACACCCACAAACGACGCCTCAGGGTTGTGGCAGAGATTTTGACAGCGAGACATCAGTGTTGAGTTGTGTAGAGCCTGAAAAGACTTTTAAAAGTTTTGAGGAATTTCTGTCATGACAGGCATTTGCAAAATTTCCTTCTTCTTCCTTAAATATCAATGAAAGCTGAAAAAAGAGGGAAACAAACAACAGATAAGCTGGATAACAAAGTACACAACATAATAATTATTTCAGGAAACAATATTATATAGTGTTTAATTAGTTCCCTGTAAGTGTTATTAAAATGTAGCCACATTAGATACTTAATAATATGGATAAACACAAGAAAAATACCACAGACTGAGTTTGTACCTCTTTCCCGCCAAACCATCGCCCCTCCCCATCCGCCTCCGCGTCCCGTTACTTCCTCCCTTACCGGAGGAATCTGGAATCTGATTGGACCAAAAACATTTTATCCAATCCTCGCTCAGGAGCCGGTATAGAGTTATCCATTCGGAGCGCAGAATAGGCGGGGCTTGTCGTAAAATTCACATTATTTTTTAGAAATCTATTTTCAAAACGGTTCATTCAATATATATATATATTATTTTAATAAAACATTTTGCTTGCTTTAATATAAAAAAATAAAAACTACTAATCTTGACGTACTGTATGTATGTAGGCTGCGCAGGAGAAACGGATTTTCTTCGTAGAGCCAAGATGGCGCCCATGAGGTCTCAGTTTCCGAGAATCAAGATGTCGGATTAGAAGTTAGAGTTTCAGGAAACACACAGCTGTTTTGCGGAATCTCGCCCTAAACGAGCGATGATCTGTGTTGCCAGGTCGGTTGATTTAGCGGCAATGACATTTAATTTAGGAAATAAATAACGCACGTGCATATCATTGAGTTAAGATTGATTGTGACAATTATTCCAATGTCTTTTTTATTGACTTTAAGAGAGAGAATAAAAACAGGCTGTTAATGGAACGAGTGTTTGTAGCTCCTGTAATGTACGTGACAGGAACTCACTTTTTTAGAACATTAAATGTAACTTTAAAGGAATAAAATAGTATGTGTGCAGTTTTTGGAAAATAATCCAATAACTAATAATGTAATAATGTAATGGTTACAATAAATTAACACATTAACTCGACACAGTGGTTTATTTCTTATTTATTTTTTATAATCTTCATCCATCCATCCATCTATCTATCTAGGAACATCTATAGTCCAACTAGGGACTGTAGAGGCCAGTAGTGACCATCGTATTTATTCCTTTTTTACGACCGTGGTGGGACCTCCAGTCAACACCAACACACGTATTCACACACTACGGGCAAAAAAACCAAGCTGGAACCGGAGTCTGGAAATCACTCTAAAATTAGAGTATAGAGTGAGATTAAGAGTGTTTACGAATGGATATAGAATGAGTTTAGACCAAGTTTAGGAGTGAAATTAGAGTGAGTTTAGAGTTTACATTTAGGCCTTTGTCAGACTCTCTTATCACGAGTGACTTACAAAAAGTGCTTTGAAGTTTCACTCATTAAATAGACCCTTACACTGGGTTACTAGGTTACTAAATGCCATCAATCAAACACAGTTGGGAAGGAGATTTATTTATTATTATATATATAAAAAAAAAAAAAGGATTTAAGGATTGCCATAGACTCAGCTGTAGGGCCCTCTAGAGGAAGTTCATTCCACCACATCAGTACCAGAACAGAAAAGAGTCTGGATGCATGTCTAGATGGTGGAACGTGGCGAGCAGTGCTGCAGGATCGAAGGTTGAAGACGAGACGTCTGCCAGACATGCTGAGATCCGGGTGGACACCTGAGTGTCTGAGTTAAGTTATTTTAAGCCTTTATTTGTCACATATATATTACTGCACAGTAAAATTCTTCCTTCGACTATCCCAGCGTAACTGGGGTCAGAGCACAGGGTCAGCCATGATACAGTGCCCCTGGAGCAGTTAAGGGCCTTGCTCAAGGGCCCAACAGTAGCAACCTGGGGATCGAAAACCCGATCATCTGATCAGTAACTTGGTGCCTTAGCCTTCTGAGCCACCACTGCCCCACTGCACTGAGGGAGGAAAGGAGAGAATAAGTTATGTGTCATTTGCATAACAATGATATAAAAAGCCATGCGAAGATATTGCCGTACCAAGAGACCGGGGATAGTGAGAGAACAGAAGAGGACCAAGTACTGAACCCTGTGGGACACCAGTAGAGAGTGTGTGTTGGGCAGATGCGGATCCCCTCCATGTCACCTAATACAGTCTATGGTCTTGTGGTTCACTGGGTCAAATGCAGCTGAGAGGGAAGAGGACAGAGTGAGATTAGAGTGAGTTTAGAGTTAGAGTTTAGATTGAGATTAGAGTGAGTTTAGAGTGAGTTTAGAGTGAGTTTAGAGTGAGATTAGAGTGAGTTTAGAGTGAGATCAGAGTGAGTTTAGAGTTAGAGTTTAGAGTGAGAATAGAGTGAGTTTAGAGTGAGAATAGAGTGAGTTTAGAGTGAGATTAGAGTTAGAGTTTAGAGTGAGATTAGAGTGAGATTAGAGTTAGAGTTTAGAGTGAGATTAGAGTGAGTTTAGAGTGCATGTTGATTAGTGACACACTCTTACACTCCTTCCCCTCAGGCTGAAGGGCGGGTGAAACTGAACTCAGCCCAATCTGGCAACCCGGATGTGACAGGCAGTGCAAACAAACATGGCGGCGCGCGCACAGTCCGAGCCGGAGCAGGTCCGAGTCAGAACCGTAAAATCATGCGATCTGTGTGTGTGTGTGTGTGTGTGTGTGTGTCCGTCATTAATCACTTCCTCTTGTGTTTGAATCTTTCACAGGATTTAGAGCTGAAGGTTCAGGAAACGCGCCAGAGGTTTAAAGATGACTTCGTTCAGGGTGAGTGTGTGTGTGTGTATGTGTGTGTGTATGTGTGTATGTGTGTGTGTGTGTGTGTGTAGAGGTTAGATTTGTGTTATTGTATGAGTTTGTCTGATGAAGGAGTTTACACACGCTACAGGATTAACGGTCAGAGTGCCGGTAGGGGTCATGTGATCAGGAAGTCGAGACAGGAAGTGACTTTACTCAGGAGTCCGCAGGCGTGATTCAGTTTATCGGTTACAAGAAGAAAAAAGGACAAAAAAAGATTATGTAAAGGAGAAAAACTCAAAAATATTTATGTGCAAAAAGAAAAGAGGAAAAAAAGTAGAAGAAAAGTAGAAATTGATAGAAAGTGAGGAAGGATTGAAAGAAAGAAATTTGAAAACAAATATCCAAGAAAAAAGGAAGGGTCAGTGAGAAATAGAAATTAAATTATAGTTAAGAATAAAACAAGGAAAAAAAGAAAGAAAAACTGAAAAAGGATGAGAAAACTGAAGGAGGACATTAAAAAGAAAGTTGAGCAAAAAAGAGAAAATAAAGAAAGAAAAAAAGAAAGAAAGAGCAAGAAAGGAAATGTTTTAAAGTAAAGAAGAAAAAGAAAAAAAAGAAAAGAAAAAAGAGAAAAGGAAAGGGATATTAGAAAGAGAGAAAAATAAACAGTTAAGGCATTAAGAAGAAAGTAAAAAGAGAATGTATGAAAAAAAAGAAAGAAATGTATGTTTCTCTGTAAACTCTAGTAACCTCTGCTGTAGTCTGGCTCTGTGTGTGTGTGTGTGTGTGTGTGTGTGTGTATGAATGACTCACCGCAGCGTTTAGTTATCTTTAAATCCTCAGCAGTTCAGAGATGGTGTTTTTGTCAGAGACACAGAGACATTAACGCTCTCTGGACCTTCATCACTTCAGACTCATAAACCTGTCATAAAGGTGTCATAAAGCATCAGACTCAGTCGTAGGGTCATGACGAGTTGTAAAGTAGTGTAAAGACTTGTAAAGGATCGTAAAATGCCAAAAACAGTGTCATAATGTGTCATAAACTGTCAAAGGGTGACAAAATAGGTTTTTAGGCTTTAAAGTGATGTAAATGTCCAAGGGTCATTAAATGTCTAAAAGCTTCATAAAGTGTCTTAATAAAGTCTTACATCTTATAATGTTGTAGATTGCCAGAGAACTGTTATGAAGCTCTGTAAAGTGTCAAAAAATATAAAAACAAATATCCTTGATTACTGAGAAGTGTTACAAAGTGTCATAGTGTCATAAAGTGTGAAAAACTCAAAAATGTCAGCATTATAGCGCATAAAGCATTGAAAATGTCATAAAGTGTTCAAAAGTGTCAAAGAGTGTCAAAGGGTCAGTAAATGTTAAAAAGTATCATAAGTTGTCATGATGTTCTAGAGTGTTCTAGAGTGTCAAAAACTGTAACGTGTCGAAAGGTCATAAAAATAAATGTCAGAAAAGTGTTACATGTCATAAGTTGTCATAAAGCATAATAGTGTTGTAGAGTGTCATAGCCGTCATGAAATGTCCACGTCATCATATCGTAAAGCATTGTAAAGTGCCAGAAACTGTCAGTGTCGTCAAACGTCATAAACTGTCAAAGTCTAATAAAATGTCAAAATGTGTCATGAAGTGTCAGAAAGTGTAACGTGTAAAGTGTCAAAGCGGCATTAAGTGTTGAAAGTGTCAGAAAGTGCCGATGTCTCAAAGCATTTTAAAGTGTCATAAAGTGTCATGAGTTGTTGTAGAGTGTCAGTCTGGGTGTCGTAAAGCATTGAGGGCAAGAAAGTGTCAGTGTCATAAAAAGTGTCGAAGGATCAGAAGAAATTGTGTCATAAAGCTTCAGAGTGTCATAGTGTTGTGGAGCGTCACAAACTGGCAAACGTGTCGGCCTTAAAGGGACGCGAAAGTGTTGTAAAGTTATAGTTATGGTGAGTGTAGTAAAGTGATGTAGAGTGTTATAGAATGACGTAGTGTCATAAGGTGATGCGAAATGTCCTAGAGTGTCCTAGAGTGCCACAAAGTGTTGTAAAAAAAATGTGATTTAGAGCTTTGTAAAGTGACGTAACATGTCCTGGAGTGTATTACAGTGTAATGAAGTGAAGTAAAGTGTCATCGAGTGTCTTAAAGTAATGTAAAGTATCGTAAACTGCTGGGTTTGTGGTGTCATATAGTGTTCTAGAGTGTTATAGAATGTCATAAAGTGTTGTAAAGTGATTTATAGACATAAATAATTATTTTGATTGTGTAAAGAAAGCTGCTTTGCGACAGTGACAATTGTTAAAAGCACTATACAAATAAAATTGAATTGAATTTATAATGTTGTAAGGTGATTCCAAATGTCGTAATGTGATGTAGAGTGTCCTAGAGTGTCGTAATGTGATGTAGAGTGTCCTAGAGTGTCGTAATGTGATGTAGAGTGTCCTAGAGTGTCGTAAGGTGATGTAGAGTGTCCTAGAGTGTCGTAAGGTGATGTAGGCTGTTGCTAAATGATATAGAGTGATTTTCTGGTGTCGTAGAGTGTCCTATAGTGTCTTAAAGTGTCCTAGAGAGTCTTACAGTGCTGTAAAGCGATGTAGAGTGTCGTAGAGTTACGTACTTTTGTAAAGTGATGCAAAATGTTAAAGTGTCTTTAGGTGTCGCAAAGTGATGTGGTGTCATAGAGTGTCCCACAGTGTGATGCAGTGTCTTAATGTGTCTTGAAGTGATGTTGTCGAGTGTCGTAAAGTGTTGTAGTGTGTCGTAAAGTGTCATTGAGTGTCCCACAGTGTCCTGCAGTGTCATGCAAGTGTTGGCTTCTTCCAAGGTGATTGGCTGTTCTCATAAAGGGGCGTGGCTTGTGACCTGACACACAGCAGTGATTGGGTGAGCGTTCTGCTGAGAGTTTTCTATCAGTACCTCAAAGCCCTGATATGTGTTTTCCTCTGTGGGACTCGACCAGGGTGTGGATTTGGATTAAAGTTGAGTTTTGTCCTGACGTGTGTGTGTGTGTGTGTGTGTGTGTGTTTCTCCTGGCGTCAGGCATGCCGTGACTTCCTGGAGCTGGCGGAGAGCCACAGCCGCAGATGGCAGCGAGTCCTGCAGCATGAGCGAGAGCAGCGCACTCACCTGGAGGAGACGATAGAACAACTGGCCAAGCAGCACAACAGTCTGGAGAGAGCCTGGAGGGAGGCGCCGACACACACCACCAACACACCTGACACGACCTCCACACACACCGGTCAGCACCAAACACTCCGCCTTCAACACACACACACACACACACACACACTTTATTACCTCACAGTG
>JAOVVB010233528.1:0-10140 GCA_028570985.1 Heterobranchus longifilis
CCTAAAGAGAGCAGTTCAGTTTTTGTTTTTGTTTTGTTTTGATCTTTTGTTCTTTTTGCCTGATTCAAAGCACCTCTTCAACAAGCAATAATAAAAGAAAAAACATTGAAGCAGACCTGCATTTGTGTCCGTTCTGATTCCCTAACACATAAAGGGCACTTTTATAGGGTGAAAGTAAGCCGGTTCGAAGTTAAAATAAGCTGTGGTACCCTCTCAGTTGTGCCCGGGAGAGTTTTATTTGCCTATAGAATAAGGCGCATTCGTTCCCACTCGAGCTCTCGCAAGAGTCGGTGGCCAGGCGGCACAGGAAGATGGTGACGTATATGGTCACCTGACCTGGATATAAAACGTGTCCGGGAAATAAATCACGGAGGGAGTATGAATATACAGCGCTGTGTTTTGAGTGATCACTTGCAAACGGAGTACAAAGAGTCTTGCGAAGACAGTGCCTTGCGGGTTTTCTCCTGGTCTGGATTACCACAGACTGGACTGCTTTGTAAGAGCACTCTTGCTCTGTCATCAGCCCCCCGGTATTATTCCATCATTTCCGGTGAGACCGATTCATCTCTCTTCAAGCACACTCTTACAATAACCTGGACTTTGGACATTTTACATACACACACAACAAGTTGCTTTAATTTGTATATATTTTGTAAATACGTTTTTTTTCTTTGTTTGTTTTGGTGCACCTTTTGTTTAGTTTTTTTGTATAATACACTTTTGCTTTTGCTAATTGGTCGTGGAGTTGTCATTCTTGTTCACGGCTTTTAAAGCATCTCCAACGCCAAGATAAAGATACACATGTACAGAGAGTACAGCAGGGGGCTCTATTTTATGGAGACTTGTGACATAATCCCAGCGAAGTCCATTTCAGGCCTGGGCTGAAATACTAAAAAAACAAGGTTAAACATTTGTATGCAAGACTATTTATATATTTATGTTTATTTGTTTGTCTATGTTTCTTTGCCTCTAAATCTTGACCACAATTACAGAAGTCAAAAGATACCATGAGAACACAATAGTAAATTAATGTGCTAGTGTAGATTTAATGCTAAAACATAACTACTAATAGACATAACTATTAATAGATAGTTTATTTTATTATGATTACTGTTTATATGCTTTCATGCTCACATTACTAACACTACTCAGCTTTGCCTATAATTGGATTAATGGACAAAATTGAGAGGTTAAAGAAGAACAAGCAGCAAAGGTTATCATGTAGATCTTACATTTTGCATATTATTTTTCAGATGCACTGTGAACATTTCATTGTCAAAAGTAGTGTTTGTTGCACCATGCCTCCTGACATTTAAACATCTGGACCTGAGGCATGATGACATGACATTGTTCCTAATTTACATTTTAATGAGTAATTGACAGACCTTAATGTTTTACTGCTGTCACAGGGCTCACACTGTACAAAAAGGTATTCACATCCTGTCAAAAGCCATTAAGCACCAAGTACTGTAAGTTAAAAAGAAATGCATAACATAAATCTCACGTCTCCAAGGTTGAGGGTGTGAAACTTGCCTCCATTCTGTATACGTGGGGTCCCCTGAATTCCCTGCTTGGTGAGCCTCCTTTGCTACTCTTTCTCACCTGTGTGGTCATCTGATTGGTGTTTGTGGTGTGTATGTGTGTGTGTGTGTGTGTGTGTGTGTGTGTGTGTGTGTGTGTGTGTGTACCTGCACCCTGTTATGTGTTGACACATGTGCTTTGTACTCCCAGGGATTTGGTGCAGTGATTCTACAGACCCCTATGACCCTACAAAAATGAGTGGTATAGAAAATTAATATAGAATATTGTTGAATGTTTATCTAAACTAAGCTTGGGGATATACTGCCATCAAGTGCTAATTCAAGTCACTGCATTTCATGTATCTCCTGTGAAATTTTTATGCTTTATTATTTCTTTTTGATAAAAGAATAAACTGTTTTATATTGACAATAACAACATGCAACTGTGTGGTTTTCTTGTGCTGTACTTTGATAGGTCTTAGTTAATTTTTTTAAAGGTGCATTTACTGTATGTGACCAAAAAGTTATATATATATATAAAGGATATCTCCTTTTCGACCACAAGAAAATGTAAAAAGATGCTGTCAAACCAACAGGTAGAGACATAACCCTAACTGTGAAGCCATGTTGGCCAAACAGAAGCCTGGAAAAAGTTATCACTGAATATGCCACATTTTGATGTTAAACACATCCTTCCATGGATGCTAATTTGGGTTTTTGGCTGTCCTATGCCATTATGTAAGCTGTATGTTGGTTCTCATCTTACAAGCTGTGGGATTATTTATTATTTACAGCTACATTTAATGCTCTTCACATTCAGTAAGACAACTTAGTCTTACTTACTGTACTTACTTACTTAGACTTAGTTCCATAGTACTATTTAACAAACCCCTAGCATTCCTTATTTGTCCCTAGTTTTCTTTTGTTCTTTAGTGCCACAGTGTTATTATATACAGTTTGACCTTGTACATGTACTGCATCCTAGTAAAATCCTGTTTTTATCTTAGGCTTGTTGTTTTTATGCATCTTTGTTCTATGTCCAGAGTTCATTTATAGTATTTTTTTCCTTGCCCTTATCTTTATTATACTGTAGACTCACAGATATTGACCAGGTTGCATATTTTGACCTTGATTATGGATTTACTGTTTGTTCAGCTTGTCTGTGTACTGACCTTTTGCCATTGACCATGACTGTGATTCAGTCTGCATAAAAATATGTTTATTGTTTATTGCATTCACTGCAGTGGATAAAATACCATTAAGATGTCAGTAAAAACTCAAAGTTACAGGTCTTTTGTTCAGTTACTAAACTTGAAGTATATAATATATTTGAAACTAACAGCATCCATCACACAGCATTTGCATTTTTAATAAATGTTGTAGCTGAATGTGTGGTTAAATTAAAAGTGAACTTATTTAAGTGATTAAAGTATCACAAAGTAATGATGGGAAGGAATACAATCAGGATGAAATATATAGAATAAAATTTTATAAATATATAAAAAGACTGCTGTTTATCCCTGGTAATTTATTCTCCAGTCAAGACCTTGTGATCTCCCTGGACAACAATCGGATCACTCCTTCAGTCACTGCACGCAATCTTGGGGTAACTTTGGACAATCAGTTGTCATTTTCCCCACACATTGCAAACTTTACTCTCTTTTGTTGATTTTTTTCTTTACAACATCAGAAGAATTTACCCATTTGTTTCTTCACAGGCTAATCAGGTGCTTGTTCAGTCCCTTGTTATTTAAAGACTGGACTACTGCAACTAACTCCTGGCAGATACACCATTCATCCTCTGCAGCTGATCCAGGATGCATGTCTTACCACCTTACGTCTCCAGTCCCTACACTGGCTTCCTGTAGCTGCCTTCATTAAATTCAAAACCCTTGGTGCTTGCCTACAAAGTGTACATTCCACGCCACTAGGTGGACTCCTAGGCATCAGAGAAACATAGAGAAAATCCGAGATCGTTTTCATTGGCCGAGGCTCAAAGCCAAAATGCCAAAAACTGCTCCAGTGAAACCCACCCCTACCCTGCTGATTCCGCCCATAATCAGTGTGCTGTTCAAGAGAATCGGAATAGACCTTGTCAGCCCCCCTCCTAAATCAGCAAAAGGGCATGAATGCATCTAAGTGATCGTCAACTACGCCATGCATTTACATCACTTTAGACAGGTGCTTGGTGAGTTTCGGAAGGTTGGACTCACGGAGAATAGCTTAAGGTGTCACTTGAGGTTGACCTAGGCACTGTACCTTGGGTATCAGATAGGATGCGGCCTGCAGAAAGTGGAGGCAGTCCAATCCTGCCTGCGACCCACGACAAAGAAACAGGTAAGTGCCTTTTTGGGTTTAGCAGATTATTACCACCATTTTATCCCTGGTTTCTCCACTTTGGCAACACCCCTCTCAGATCTCCTGAAAAAGGGCCTTCCAGAGAAGGTGTGCTGGAGGCAGAAGGAAAACATGGCGGTCCATGAACTCAAGATCCACCTCACCATTTCTCTCATCCTCCCGAACCCTGAGCGGTCCTGTGTCAGGAGTTTGATGGTGAAGAACACCGCATCCTGTATGTGAATAGGAAATACAGATGCGCTGTCAAGATGACAGGCTGTGGTCTCACCGGCAGGTGCAAGCTTAAAGCTGAAGAAGGGGTGACAGCAGGCTAACAGCCAGTGCTCACACATTAAAAAGCGCTTTTCACTTAAACCTCTCACGTACACAAGCATAACCTATGTCGCCCCTCCTGCAGGAGCTGTGTGTGTAAAAAGGGGATGGAGCCAACAAATGTACCTGGACTGGAGGACAATCTGCCCCACTCGTGGCCTATAAAAAGGCCATATCTCCAGTCTTCACAGACTCCAGGTTCTCCAGGCCTACTACACCAAAAAGGAAGCTTCCATCCTTGTGCTTTCACTTGCGCCCCACTGTCTTTGCCTGCCTTGCGCCACCTGCTCTGTGCTATTCATCTCACCTGCTTTGCCCACCTTGCCGCGACCCAGAGAACTCTGCACCTAATGAGCTCTGACCTATGGAACTGGGCCATTCCCCCAGGTTCCACTGTAACCACAGTGCTTCTAACAAGTGTAACTCTATAAGACTGCATACCTTCAAACAATAAGGCTGTGCATAATAAAACTGTTCCTGTTTGTGATCTCTGGTTCCCGTGTGTTAGCTCCATGTGTCAGACCTGTCGCAGCATATAGAATAATCTATAATGTACTTTATCTAATTTTGATAAGGGTATTTTATCTTTAAGCATAGTTAATTTAAAAACAGGTTTGGTCCCACAAAGATAGTTGATATGAACCGCTCCATATCAGACTAATGGTAGGACTTGGACAAGCCTTGTGATATGGTAGATTTGTCAACTGGTTATTAACTGGGTATTGTTACTGGTTATTTTATTTTTGGTGGCCTGACAAAATATTACATAGGGTGTATAATTATTTAATTACAATAAGAAATTGCTTACATGATGTTTGTTTTTCCCCATAGGCTTTGACAAGGTAAGATATAAATGTAACAAAAAAATTGTAAGCAACAACAACAACAGAAAAATAGTAATAGTAATACCAGAAGATCAAGGCGTCCAGAGCAATATTTTGTATACAACTTCCACAAGGTGGTGCTGCAACCTGCTCTGGATAAAAGGTTGTAGCAAATAAGCACAGAACAGGAGAGGGTGCCAAATGCTGATTAGCTGTAAGAAAGGTGTGTTGTTTGGTGGCATACTGAAATGAAAGGATAACAGGAAAGAAAGTGATCTTCAGGTAACAGGAGGAAGTGACTGTGTGTATTGAATGCAGACAATTAAGTGTGTCTATACACTCACTGCTCACCTTTTTCAGAACCACTATTACATACATTATCCATTTTGTTTTGTGTTTATAATAAAGTGTACAATAAAAATTGTATTATATATAAGTTCATTGTATACATGTACATACATGTATAGCATGTATGTACTGTACTGTTATGTGTCTGTGTGTATGTATAATTATGTCTTGAAGTCTATTTGCACTTTCCATGATGATAATCATAATTATTATTTTGATCTAAAATAAAATACCAGATAATATGTGCATTATATGATTTTTTTTAAACACAGGGCAAATTAATTCTTTAACTTGATTACTCTGTTATCTTTCTATAACCACATGGCCAATATGCCTTAATATGAACAGTATATATGTCATTAATCAATATGTACTGTAATAGGTCATACATACAGACTTGCCCTAAGACTAATAAACAAATTGTAAAGTATCTCATTTGGAGACATTTATTAATAATTCATGGAAGTGGTCTTATCTATCAATGCATTGTAATATACATTGTGCTTTGGAAAATTTTCCATTACAGTTTTCCAGTATAGTATAATCTTTAGGACAGTGGAGTTTGGACTTTACTGGTTTTTACTGTAAAATCATTTAATTAAAAGTTTTTTTTTTCATGTAAGGGTCTGTTGTCTTGAAAGAGGTCTTTGTCCAAACTGACAAAAAAGTAATAAGCCAGTCTATAAACTAATTGAAAGCAATATGTTTATTAATAATGTTTGTTGCTGTTCTTTAGTATATAATCTCTAGACAGATCTATATAGATATCTTGCCAACATTTCCTATCCAATATAAATAAATAAATGAAAGAAAGAAAAAAAGAAAGTTTCCCATATTTTCCCATCTACTGTATGATAATGTTCATTGGCATGTTAAAACTATTATGCAGAATATAAAGTTGGATAGACTTCTGTAGCATGCAGACAATAAAAAGATTATAATAAAGTGTCACGGTAGAGGTTGGATTATTGTTGCACTTCTGCTTGACTCTGGTGCTGCTGGAAAATTTATAGATGGCATGCTTGCTAAAAACTTTAAAAAACCGTATAACAATCAATTCAGTTGAAGTTCTTCAAATCTCCACAGAGTAAAGGATGGTTATTAAACAACATGCAATATGCAAGTAAATAGTAATGACCAACTAATGCATACAATATACATACAGTAAATATTACACATACATACTGTAATGACGTGGTTCCCACGAGGGGCAGAACCGTGTGATTATACTCTGCAGGCTGCTGCCCTGCGGGGTTCTGAACAGGCAGAGCTGAGGTCATCTAGACACACAGTTGCCAGGCGCCACCACTGCAGAGGCAATCAGCATGAATGTGCCAACACCTGGTGGCGTGTTTATTTAAGGGTCCTGATACCTGAATACTTTGTGCAATCATTAGGTAGCATCGGTAAAGGTATCAGGGCCAAAGACACAGCAAAGACAAAGCATGCAGCAAGACAAGACAAAGACAAAGACCCAGCGCGCGTCTTCACAGCAAGAAAGTCAGAGTGTGATAAGTTCAGCGAGGGCTCTCTGTATAAGTTAACAGTGCAAAGCACAAGAAAAAAAACATTCATTTAAATCCTCGGTAAGGGCGAATGCCCTGAGAGGATATTATTTTTATTTTTAGTTTCCAGAGCCCCATCTCACACAGAGGGCGGAGCACTGTTTATTTTGTGTTGTCAGTCAATTAATTAATTAATTAATTAATTCATTCATTCATTAATAATAGTTAATAGTTAATTAATAATCCCATGCTATTTCCTAATGGGAGGGTCTTCCTGTGCATGTCATAAGCACTCTCACAGCCTCCTATTTTGTTGACCCCTTCAGAAGCCCTGCGTAGGGGCTCTTATAAATAGTATTACATCACGTGGTGCGGCTCTCCAATCCACATCACATAAGTGATGGCTGGAACATTCAACCACACATTCCATTTTACAAAGAACCATGTTGTTATCAAACTGTTGTTACCATTAATTCATTAATCAATCTTCACGATCCTTGTCAGGACTGCAGAGGGTCTAAAGCCCTCTAAATTACTATTCAGTCATATAAATACATAGAAATATGTCTGTGTGTAAAGTCCCCTCTGCCAGACTTGCAAAAAGATGATTAGGATGATACTGTAGATCAGAATTTCAGCTTTAACAATCTAAGCTGTTTCCACATAAATTGCTGGAGAAATTCTTGGAGTTGGGATGTTATCCTAATGCAAAGCCTGTTTTAAACACTGGTTGTCAATCTCTTAATGTTTAGCAAGCCCAGAACTTTGCTCTGCGAATATCCCCACACATTATGAAGGTCTCAAATAACAGTTTAGTAAATCCACAGCCTCTAAACTTTTGCCACACCCACCCTGCACCTGTGGCATTAATCTCCTGGCAGGAACCAAGAGCTGCAGAGGGCCCACTTTCACTCCCTATGAACAAAAGCCATAGAGGATTACATCACTGAAGCTTAGGCACAAGGTTACATGTGCCTGTCAATGTCTCCTGCAGTTGTGGAAATATTTTTTTTATTGAAAAGAAAGATGGGAGATTCAGAACCTGTAATAACTATTGGGGCTCAATAGAATCACTGTGAAGTGCCATTGCTTTTTAACCCTTGTTTCCTTGGAGCAAATAAGAGAAGCCAAATATTTAACCAAGACAGACATTTAGTGAGCCTCTAATTAAATCCACATTTCATCGGGAGATCAATGGAAAATTGCATCATGCACTATACCAGGGAGCTTTAACTTCAGCCCAGGAAGGTCAGTGTCTTCTGCAAGTGTTATCTTGTTGTGGGACTTTTACGTTGATATCGTGTTTCACTGTCCTTGACGGACTGTTTTTTTTTGGTTCCATCTGAAAACTAGTCTATTATGTAATATGTTGATTTCTTTACATTTATGCAAATACTATTCTGTAATGTTATTTATTATATTTAAGTTATGTTCGGAAATAGAAAATGAATTTGTACATAATGATACAGAAGCAACAAACATATATAACAACATTTCTATTAAAGATAATATGGTACATAAGAATTTAGATATGTACAGTTTATACAGTAACAGGACTGGATCTCCTTCCTGTCTTCAAATTCCAGATGGATGTGCACCTTTAGGGAGACAGCTAGATGAGAATGTGTGAATCCTAAGTGTTAATTCCATGTTGTTAATTTACCCTAGCTTAACTCACATAGCCTTAGAGAAAGATCTGTCACTCAGTTGAGTCCAAGAAAATGTTTTATTGCAACAGGCAAAATAATCTCAATAATATTTTACCTTCTGCTGTTTGAATACTCTGGTGTTTATGAAAAACTGTAATGGGTGTAGTATGGCAGCTGAAATTGTAATTATATCACTCCCTCCCTCACACTTCTCTTATAAATGTATTCTCATTGTTTCCTTCCTAAAATTGCATGTCTTCGCTGTCAAGGAACCATGGCATCAACATTAAGCTGGAAATAACATGATTGGCATCCACTGCCGCCATAATCATCTGATATTTGATGAACACATATAACCTCAGTCCTAGTAAGTCAGGCTACCCAACACCAATTATAGCTTTCCCCTGAAAAAATTCACCCAGGTGGAGGCGAAATATTCACCACTTTGTGAGTTCATTACAGCAGCTCTCTTTTGTTTAAGAGTATAACTTCAATATAGCCACATACACCTCCATTTTATGGTCTTGCAAATGATAAAATGATTGAATAATTGTCCTGACAGGTATTAGTGAATGATGTTGTCACTGCCAGTTATCACATGTGTATCACTAATTGATCTTGCCTGCATTCATGTTATGCTTCAGTAGTCTTGCACACAGAGATATCAGTTAAGTTTTTTTTTTTTGGCAGTGTAAAACATTTAAGATATATGAGGACGAAACTGCAAGGATGATTAGGATGCATCTAGGTTCACAACAGACCAAGAGCCAAAATAGCATAATGTGCATCCTCTGGAAAAGTTTCAGGCTTTCAGTCTCAAATTAGGTTTATTGGAGATGCTAAACAGGTGTATTTGTCCACTTATAAGTGTTTCCCTCAGTACTGATTTATAGGCAATATTACAGCAAATTATATTATATGAAATATGAGAGGCTTTTAAACAGGATTATTTACAAACTATAATCTATTATAAGAATAATATTATGATTTAATAAGTTTCGTTATTGACAGTGACTTTTAAGCAGAGAATGTGTACAGCATGTACACACCATGATAAACACCATGTTCAGTCTTTCACTCATTCTAATATTTTTTTCACAGGAACACAAAGGTTTTCTATTATAAAACTTTTAATGTGAAAATAGGTACATGTACTACTCATTTTTAAGAGCTTTGAACATGAAATGTCCACATTGCATAGCAAAA
Source organism: Heterobranchus longifilis (assembly GCA_028570985.1). Lineage (NCBI taxonomy): Eukaryota > Metazoa > Chordata > Actinopteri > Siluriformes > Clariidae > Heterobranchus > Heterobranchus longifilis. The sequence continues at coordinate 9,723 of JAOVVB010233528.1, forward strand.
TAATGTAGCTAATTTCTACATTAAAAAAGCAAATTTCATTGCTTTTTTTTTTACTTTACTTCATGTGACAGAAAGTGAAGCATAACTACCAGATGGGCAAAATATTAACTGCTGTGAATATTGAACAAAATGCGTTCAATGGAACTTCGATGTGACTATGTTAAAATGAACAGAAAGAGTGTTACACTTTACACTTTGCTTTTCTTGCCATTGTAGTAGTTACCTAAGCATGGGCTACAGACATGTGGTTGTGTATAGCAAATGAGATGTGTTCATGTCATCTGGCTACATCCCATTCTCATTTACATTTATATTTACGCATTTGGCAGACGCTCTTATCTAGAGCGACTTACAAAAAGTGCTTTAAAGTTTCCATTATTGGATACATACTTACACTGGGTTAACTAGGCTAATAACC
>JAOVVB010233529.1:0-10140 GCA_028570985.1 Heterobranchus longifilis
AGGCCTGCCTTATTGCACCATCCAAATCTTCAAAACTTGTCATTTTCAGCGTGCAGGTTGATAACTCGGAGGTTGTTGTTTGTTTCCTGTAGCGGGAACACGGACTTCCTGTAGGGACGGGAAAATGTTGCAATTTTAAACATGTTAAGACGTGTAAACGTTGCAAATTGAAACAAAAGTAGCCTAATGGGGTTAGGTCTAGTCAGATAATCTCTCCATATGAACACCACTTTTAGAATTTTAGAATCCTAAATTAAATCACCAGAAAGCTAACGAACTACCCAACGGTCGCATGTCGCCGTCCTCCGTCACCGTCGCCCTATGATGGTGACGTTTAATGTCCTCGACAACCTCTGTAGTCTCATTTAGCCACTCTATCACTCCTATATCTTGATCTTCTAACACCACCTGCTCAGCAGCATTTAAGCAACATGAAGCATTTTCTTCACAGGCCCGACCAATGACGCGCTATCTGCCGAACCGCAAGGAGGAGTTTGACCTGCGTGCCCACGTGGAGTCGTCCGGCCACAGCATAGACACCTGCCCCTTCGTCATCCTCACAGAGAAGATGTGCAAGGGCCACCTGGTGAAGATGGGCGGCAAAATTAAATCGTGGAAGAAACGCTGGTTCGTTTTTGACCGTATCAAGAGGAACTTCAATTATTACGTGGGTGAGGATACAATGACATTTCATCATGATATGAAGGTCTATTACTGATAATCTGTTAGTTGAGCTTTATTCAGGAAGTCTCATTGACATCAAGATATATTTTTGCATGAGAGGCCGGAAGATAAATCACATGTATTCCAGATGATTCAGTCACACAACAAAAGAAATCGCAAATGTCATGAAAAATATCTGAGTGTAAACCTATTCTGTCACCATAGAAATACAGACAGGTACTAGACTGGTACAGAGTACATGGTGAGGAAAAATTAAGCAACTAACATTTACAAATACTAAGAAAGATGAAGAAGTCAAGTGCTCGCTCAGTTAGTAAGTCCAGGGAACCTTAAAGGGATAGTTTGGATCATGTGCAGTGTGGTTGTTTGAGGTAGTCAGTGTATTACCTACAGTAGATTGTGGTGGTAGAATATTTTCACCGCTTTACTTTGCCCTCAAACAGCCCTTTACGACAGGGAAATGAAGCCACTCTTCAAAGCCGCCATACTCGGTCAGTTTGTTAGTTTTGTTAGTTCCTAAACCTTTAAAACACCAAAGTCACACAACAACACAAACAAACTAACCGATCGAGGCAGCGGTAGACCAGTAGCTCCCGTGTTCTGCGAGGTAAAAATCACTGTTTTTTTCAATAGTCTTTGAGTATAAATAGAGTCTCTGAGTATAAATGTGTATATATAACAGCTTCAGTTCCCCTTTGGAAAAGGCTGTTTGACGACCAGGTAAAGCGGTGAAAATATTCTAAATATAGCGCACACTTAAATTGATTTAGATTTTTTTAGGTGGATAAAATATGTATGACTATACCTCATACAACCGCACTTCAAAAGAGCCGAACTATCCCTTTAAGGTGCTGTTGAAGATGAAAAACTGATCACAGAAAATAAAACATTACTCAGGTACTCTTAAGCAGAGCAAGGATGAGAGTTATATTATATTTAGTCAGGCATATAGGTACAAGAAAGTTAATAAAAAAGGGTTCATAATCTGTTTCCTCATTCAAACCTGGATATACGATAAGGCATCAGATTTTAAAATCCAATAGGTTAGACGGTCATCTATTCTTTCTACCCTCATCACACATGATGTTCTCTGTACACAGACGCCACATCTTTCTCCATGAAACGTGTCATAATTTTAAACTGTCTATCAAACAGTCAATTTCAAAAACTGCAAATTAAAATACTATACTTAAAGACTACTCAATGACCTCTGCACCAACAGGACTTCACAGGATGACGGACTACTTTTTTTGGATTCTCTATAAAGGATCCTATTGTTAATTTAAGTCTCTGGTCTCATTTACCGAAAGATGAAAGTGGTCAAACCAATTTGCTCACATAAGAATCCACTCGTATGTAGAATTCACAAACTCAGTACTTTATGTTGAAAAGTTGCTGCTCCACCAGGCCAGGACCTGATTTATTCAGTTCAGCCGACAGCAGTGCCGAGGCTCTTCTCTCTTTGCTGTGTTTTTCAATAAAACACGACTTCTGTCCCAACCGGCGTTTTAAACACTAATTAAAGCTGCACTAAGTGGAATTTTCCGCTTCGTTCTTGTGTGTTTAAAGTCAGTTTACAATTCACGTCTATCAGACTGTCCCCTGAATTTGAAACGAGAACCGTTAGTTTTCTGAATAATTCACGAGCGTGTTTTTTGGGACATTATTTTACAATCAAGTTGAAAGTAGAAGCTAAGTATATTTTCATTACTGTCGCCCCTGTTCTTTGCTCCCCTCTCTCTCTCCACTCACTTGCCTAGCCTTTTCACCCCCTTACTCCTGACGAAGATGATGGTGATGATGGTGATGAAATAAGATGCAATACTTTCTCTAGATGTGTTTTTCTTGGGGAGGAGGCTAGCTCCTGGCTTGTTCGTGACTAATAAAACGAAACTCACATTTCAAAAACATTTATCTCATTACTAAGCAGATTTGACTTATGGAAAAGGGAAAGCAAGAGAAAGTGTCAGACGTACTTCAAAAGATTGCCTTTAATTGTTGCAGGATGTTTGTTTCTTATAGCCGGGCGCTGCAGTGTGCACGGAAGACACAAAAAAGGCCACTGTTTATTTGAAAAAAGAGTAGGAATCCAGAAAGTCTTTGAACCGATTTTATTTGAAGAAAATTGATCTTAGACGTGAGAAAACTTAAATGCCTACAGTTTGGCCCCAAACTAGAGAAACCCATCAGACTGGGTCCGATGAGCTTCATCCGCAGGTTTCCCTGAAACATAACTACCAACCTCCTCAGTAAAATGCTCAGAGACATTCTGTGAATAGAGAGCAGCAATCCAAAGGACTGCAGAAGGTCTGACCTGCTTGAAGGGAAATGTTGAACAGATCTGATGTACAGAAGAGAGGCATCTCTTTTTTTAAGATTTACAAAAGTCGTGAATCTGGCCGGCAGGGAAAAGGCTAAAAAAAAAAAAAAAAAGAAACACAGAAAAGATCCAGAAAGTACGACTGAAGAAAACAAGTCAAATTAATAGGATAAGACTTCAGGCATAGCTTGAAATAGACTTGCACTTTTAATTAACTTTTACTGTGATACAGTTCTGCTCATACCTATTCATGGATTATGTGCTGCTGAGAAAAAGCACCTTTCTGTTTCACAACTGTTTTTCTCCATCTAGATTTAAGTTAGTGTTCCTCTCTTTTACAATCTACTTTTATGGTTTTGTCTTTTGTGGAAACTAACAAATGTCATCTAATTAAGTCACAAGAAACAATCCTCATCCAATCAAATATATTTCGGTGATTCACTACTGAGTTGCTCCGACCTGCGAGGTGTTTTCATTTTGCTGATAGAGGCAGAGGGAAATTTGTCCAAAAGTAAAAATGCTTTGCTTAAGCAAGCAAAAAATAGAAAAAAAAGAGAAAAAAAGAATGATGTCGAATCTTGGCTAAGTTACCAGATTGTACAACTTTATCTATGAGTCATTTTCTGTGTGCAAAATATATATATATTGTTGTGTACAGTTTTTATTTCTTATTCTGAAACATTAATTTCTAATTGGATATTTTAGGGGCAAAAGGAAATGTTTGTTGTTTCAGATTATTCTGTAAAATGGCTAAGATGTCATTAAAAAGGCCACATTTTCAGATAGAATATTGTAAAATTAAATATTATTTGTGACCATCTATCTACTGTACTTCTCTGCAGGTGTGTAAGAAATATTTGCTTAAAAAAAAGACTGTCTATGATTATTATTTGACCAAAAACAAACATGAAATGTATCCTCACTGGCTGATTTACTGTCTAGTGCTTGGGCTGGCAGAGGTCTTGCATCAGTACAAGGCGTAATGTAATGTATCATAATATGTTTTTTTTTTCTTTTTCTCTCAGACAAGCATGAGACCAAGCTGAAAGGGCTCATTTACTTTCAGGCGATTGAAGAGGTATATTACGATCACCTACGCAGTGCCACCAAGGTAACCGCCACTCTTTTTTTCCATTACTTACAATTTACAACTTTATCTGCGATTGTATAATGTTTTGTATGGATGTTTATCATTTTTTTTATTTATCAGGAAACAGTGTGGAATAAAATCGGAAGGGTTTAATTCCAAAATGCTACGGATTCTCTAACATCTCCCTATAATAAACTTTGTTTTGTATTAAAATGGTAGATATAGTCATTTTAGAATAAAGCTTACATAACTACAGTCACTCACAATTTATGTTAATTGTGAAAATATTGCCAGACGTTTGGCTGTTTGTGAGCTGCAATTAAACACTTGACACAATTAAAAATTGGGTGTCTTGTGTTACATAAAATTGGGAATTTTTTCAATTGGGAGCTATTTTTAGATGGAAATATTAGACTGGATTAAGTTGTTTTTTCTTCTTCTTAATTTTAATTAATTAGCTTATTCTTGTTTTGCAAAGGTGCATGGTGTTACAGGCAATGAAAAAGGTTTAACAGACTACACGTTTTAGCTGTTTGTATGTATAGGAAAAAAATGCAACAGGTGTCTAAAAAGTATCTGCTTCTCCCTGTGATCCTCCAGAGCCCCAACCCATCTTTAACCTTCTGTGTGAAAACCCACGACCGCCTCTACTACATGGTGGCCCCGTCCCCGGAGGCCATGAGGATCTGGATGGATGTCATAGTAACGGGCGCCGAGGGCTACACACAGTTCATGAGCTGAGGGACCACAGGGGTGACAGATTTGGAGGATGACAGGGACGGAGCGAGCGACCCGGACACCTGCACGCCAACCTGAGCTGCTCCCTGCCGGAGCTGAAATACACGTGGCCTGATGGTGTGTATCGGATGGACATTTGAACAGATTCATAATCTGGGGCTCTCGTAAACAGCCCGATGCCTTCGAGCAAATGAGGGCTTAGTGATGACAGAGGTGCATTTGAAAGAATTTATCAGTTGTATTCATCTTTCAGCCGCTACGAGAAGGAAAATAGTTTGAGCAACCTGCCAGTGGATCTATGACCTCTAATAGATCAATCAGTCTGTTACCAAAACAATAATTACAATATCATTTTTGAGGTTTCAGGAGGAACACTTCTTACTTCATATAAGCTCAAACTGTTTCTGAAGCCGATCTATGCATGCAGTGTTATCACTCTAACAATGCCTTTTTGATACATTTGTACTTTTTCTCTTGAGTTTTTTTTAACTTTTCTCAGATGAAAAAAAAAGAATATCTTGATACTTCAAAACACTAAAAAGTAAACAATTTTAGTAGCAAATATTCTAAAAAAAAAATATTTTAAAAGAGTCATATGTTACTTATTCAATTAAACAAACTTGGTGCCAAATACTTTATGTAATGTTTTGTCAGATTTTTACAATACAAATGTTAATATCACTCTATATATATTGTTTTATTCAGGCATATAACAAGGCATCCATCTGTCTGTATTTTACATAAATATGTCAGAGAAAAGCTTCTATTAGCATTTTAACAAAATTCATAAATTATAGTCCTATTATGATATTGTAAAACTACCATGTACATGTAATAAATAAAAAATATATGATGCATCTGTTGGTTTGTTTGTCTGATAAACTAGTTTGTTGCTGACAAATTGGTTAAACTGAAGACATTCGGTTAAAAAACACTTCTTCCTTCCTTAATCAGTGTTTCTCGCAAACAAGTCGTTAATTACCAGCTTTCTTTAAATAATCTCATAATGAGCTGCTAGTGTTCACATTTAAATGAGAGCACACAATAGGTGTTCCCTTTAAGAAACTGTAGCTTCTGTATATTTACATAACAACAGCCAGGTGGTTTAATTAGGTAATTGTCTCGTTAACTCTGATCATCTACAGAATCATACCCATGTATTTCTGGCACAGTGTAATTAATTATATGGCACACCCTGCACTAGGCAGGCCATATAAAAATTAAAAAATGAAGTGAAATTACATGCAACTTAACATGCATGATTCAACATCGAGAAATAAAAAAAAATCTCATGGAGAAGAAAGAAGGTCCCCCATAAACAAGTCATTGTATGAAAATATATTCACACAGTGTAGCTCTCAGTTCAAATCAGTGACAGAGAGATGCATGTGCAGATAGATGATAATATATGACGGTGGCTGTTTGTGATTAAATTATTGCAGAGAATCACTGGAATATTTACCAGACATGCAGGTAATCATGGAAACACACCTTGCCCCTGACAGCTCCCAATTAGATTCAGTACTTGAAAAGTTAATTGTTAATTCCCTGGTTTGAAGTGAAAACATGTTGTGTTTAGAAATATTTATTAGAATGAACAGTTCAGTACAGCTAAAGGTTCTTAAAGTGACACATACAGGCAAAAGATCAATTTTTAGATTTTGGGCTGTTTTGCTTCCATAACAAGTCTTCTTTCAGATTAATGGAAAGAAAACATCCAAAATACACATTTAGGTGTTTATTTTACTGCATTTTGTCTATTTGCATCTGTAAATTTCTCCTAAATTCACTAAATGTTAGCATTAGATAATGCCTCATTTGTAAATTTAAACATAAAATGTCAGAAAACTGTATTATATTATTTATATTTCCTGTCAGATTCATGGTGATATCTATTAATTATTCACCTGTAGTGTCTTGCAAAATGTATGGAATTTTACAACATATAACTTGGCAGTTATCTCAAAATTAGTTCTTTTTCTCCTCATACTCTGAGCCAGAAATCTCCACTTCAGTAGCACTTACATACACCAAACTCTCCTGTTACATCTGTATTCTGAAGGTTTCTACAGAGGGCTTTGCTCATATATCACTCGTTTCCCATTTTATTCTGAAAAACATGGTGCAAATATGGCTGTTAACAGTATTTTCTGATTTATGAAGTGATAAAAAGAGGTATCCAAACTTCTCTCTTAGAAAACCTCTGACTCTAATATGTCAACAAAATGAAACAGGAATTTTGAACCTGGTTTATCCAATGTTCAGATTTCTGTTCTGGAAATATATGCAAAGTAGCATGTAAGATTATGTCTCATTTGCATATTTAAACATAAAATTTCAGAAAACTTCCAATCCAAAAAAGTAGTGTCTTAATGCAAGTAATCATCTGGGAAAGCTCCATGGTGATATCGATCGTGTAAAATGTTTACTATTCACCTGTAGTGTCTCAGTTTAAAACTCCTAAGACAACATCAATCTCCAGCCTCATTGACAGCGTTTCTCTGACCTTGGGAGAGATTTTCACACATCGTGCCATTCAGTATCTTTGAGTCTCTGGCGCACCCGGCTGAATAATAAACAGATCTTTAAGAGGGCAGTGTGAGCTCATTACCGTGGTGATGAGCATGAGTGACACCCAGCCTTATTGTTGGTGAAATATTAATGAGCCATGGGTGATCTCCCCCCTCACTTTCACACGTGCAGACTGGCCTTTCCCCCGGGCCTTTATAGAGCACAAATAAGATAGTTGGGCTGTGGATTAGTACGGGTCTCGCATGATTTTGTCAACATTAATGGGAGATATTAACCTTGTCTGAAAACAACCTCCAAAAAATCTGATGAAACGGAGATATCTGTCAGCTAAAAGGGCACGCTGATAGCATCACCTGTCAAAGACTTTCACATCCCTTACATCCTTCACATAATTTCAGCACAGACGTTTGGAATTTATAACTTTTCATATCCACATGTGAGTTCAGGGTAATTTAGGAGATTAAAGAGAAAAAAAAATCTCCTACCCAACCCAGACACACACACGCACACGCACACGCACACACACACGCACACACACGCACACACACACACACACACAGCAGATGAAAGAAGCTTTCACTAAATGCATCTGATACACCAGTGGAAGTTCCACTCTTAATGTTTACCGCTTTGAACAAATCATCCTCACTCTCTTTGAAGGCAACGTAAAGTGACAGTCGTGAATTCCAAATAGGGTACACGATGTACAAATCATTAAATTACAATAAAAGAAACATGTTTTTGGATTTCATGGCAAGCACAACAATGATATCTGAAAAATATCCAGAGGGGAGAATATAAGCAGAAGCACCAGGCAGCGCTGACCTAATGAGGCCAACAAAAACATAGATTGTGAATGCCACAACTGCACCCCAGAGTGAGATATTATTCTTTTTTATTTCATTCACTAGCAGCCATGAAAGTGAAGTCCAATATCACTGCAGTCTGAAAACTTGTAAGTATCATACATGTTCAGTACTTCTACCCACCCAATTTCTAGATGATAAATTGTTTTTCAAATTGTAAAAATACTAAACACACTTCATATTAAAGACAGTGAAGTTAAGGATTGGTTATTGCTGTATCTTAATATTAGCTCTGTTTTAAAGTGTCTTGTCTGTTACATCATTATTTTGGGGGACATAGTTGGGGTACCATGGCTTTGACCTTTACCCTCAGTATTAGTAGTAATTAATATAAAATCATCCTCCACATGACTAAAATATAATGTGAACTGATGAACGATGAGGAATAAAAATGTTTTGTACAGTAAAGTGTAGTTATTTTATAGGTCCAGTATTGTAATAAGTGAGATTTACATGTCTTTTGTTTTTATTGTAAAGCAGGTCTAGGTGCTATATAAATACTGTGAAAGTATCAAAACGCTCAATAAAAAGAAATGCACAGTCTGTATTCAGAAACTGTGCCTTTAAATGAGCCGTCAGGACTTCTGTAAGTTTGTGATGTCACAACTACACTATATATAGTTTGAAAGTGCTGCTACAGTGCCGTTACATTCCGCGGCTGCAATGACGGTGCAGAGACGCTGAGAGCGCAGATGCAGAAGACCCGGAAACACTGACCAATCAGAGCACACTGAGTTTTTTTAGGAGGGGGGCTTAAAGAGACAGGCGCTAAAACAGAGCGTTTACAGGTCTATTCAGACAGCAGTATGAGAAAAATAATGTGTTTTTTTGTTTTGTTTTTCATTAAAGCATAAACATGTTCTAGTAGGAACCCAAAATACAAGTATGAAGCTGAAAATGAGCAGAATATGGGACCTTTAATACTGCCTGAGAAGGAAAAGTTTCAGGCTTTCAGTGCTTAAATTCCTGTTACTTATTCATAGTGCCATCATCAAGTGTGACCATAAATTCTGTCCAGACTTAAACATATCTAAAGTTCAGTGCCAATCTAAACTGAAGTTGAGTGACAGTTAAGTGAAGCGGTGTGAATGGTATAACTTGTGTTATGGGCAAGAAGCATATGGCCTGAATGAATATTGGCTGTGTGAATCTCAAAGGTGATAGACACCGAGTCTCCGGGGTTTAAACTCTGCATGACACAGCCTGAGTGCTGTGAATGACACCGAGAAACCACTCGGGACTTGTTTGCTTAAAGAGCTCAAATTTAGAAGAACACAAGTGATGCACGAAGAGTACGTTTGAATAAAAATCTGAGACCTGCGATTATTATTTTATCTTGGCTATTCTGTTGTTATTGTTGTTCTATTTTCTGTTGAGTTTTTCCTCCCAGACTTTTTATACAACACTTAATTTTCCATCCACAATATGTGACAGTACGTGACTATTTATTGAATTGAGACAATGCACATTAATCAACATTTCTGCATTGCACATCGATGTAAATGTGACAGACAGACAGACAGACAGACAGACAGACAGACAGACAGACAGACAGACAGACAGACAGACTTACAATTAAAAAAATTGCATAGTTAAAAAATTAAAATGATCAATGAACTCCTGGGAACAGCCACCAGATTAGGGAACAGTTTTTTTGCATGGGTACATATCAGTTTTTTTTGCATGGGTACATATCTGGTTTGTTTTTAACCGATGTTTACAATTTTTTTTTTTAAGTTAAATAATTGTTGCAGTTTCTGATGTGTGGTGGTAACTTGTGGGATGTGTGCCTCTTACAGATAACACCATTTGACTGAATTTAGTCCTACACCTAGGTACATCACAGTCTCCCCTAGTTAGTGCTCTAGTACTTTGTCCATTATTGTTTTTTTCTGGATGAAATCATTCAA
>JAOVVB010233531.1:0-10140 GCA_028570985.1 Heterobranchus longifilis
TAATTTTCAGGGCATCTTCAACACTGAACTATTTTGCCATCTAAAAACATACACCAAAAACAATATATATTGTATTATAGACATAGCCATTGCAACATGCAGCTAGTCACCAATCATTGTGATACAGCAGGTTGCATATATAAAATTACAATATAGGCTATAAATATCTCAATTCATTCAATAAATATATCTAATTATGTCATTTAAACCTTTATTTAGCTTACTTTAATAATGAAGAGTGTATGTTGCTTTATGGAATGCATAATGCAATAAATGTAATAAGATGACGATTGACAGATTTAGAGAATTAAATTACTTTGTATACACATTTTCAACACGATTTTACTATAAAATAAATTACAAAACATTAAGTAATTATATGTTGTATCAATCAGGTAGATATTCATATTTATTTAAATATCAGTAACACTTTGCATATTATTCTTCCCTTTAGAACTTAAAAATTCGCAAAATATATACCCACAAAATCACAAGTCGGTCACTGATTGACAGTGTCCATTTTGGATGTTTTGATTGAAGGTGCTCTGGAGCATGCCGTCTGCCCCCTGGTGGATTATCCATGCTCTGCATGTATCTGAGTGTGTACATCAGGTTTTTTAGGAAAACAAATATTACACTGATGATGTAGAGGTCTCAAAAATGCATGTATCTAATATGATACACTTGGCATTATAGGGTTAAGAGGCGTGCTCTAGATGCCGCTCAGTGGTAGAGCGTGCACCCCATATACAGAGGCTAGAGTCCTCACCGCAGTGGCCGTGGGTTCAACTCCCCCCGTGGCCCCTTGCTGCGTGTCGTTGCAAACTCCAAAAATGGCATTGGAAAAATATGAGTGCAGAGGATATTATGAACAAGGATTTTTACAGTGTACATGGCCATTTTGTTTTTGTTGTTAGGGAAGTTTAGGGTTTTGATTAGTGAACTTTTGTTTGTTATTTTGGGCATTGCTTGACTCTGGAACAGCTGCCTTTAAATAAAAAATTTTAAAAAACCATTTCAGTACTAATGCTAAGAGATGTTGCACCACATACATACATATATGTTGTACCACATACGTACATATTTGAAAGGGAGAAGAACAGCTGTAGCTACAGCCATATCAGCCAGGGTGATGCTCTCCCCCACCAAGAAGGTTCTCGGTTCCAGTGCCTGATCGAGAACCTTTAGAACACGCATCAACTCTGCACGGGAACTCTGCTGGAGCTGAGAATGTACAAAAATTGAGTCATTTGAGAATAAAAACCTCACAAGAATAAATCACACACATGTCCAAGTAAGCATTTGGATACTCCTCTCACCTTCTTATCCACTCCCATCACCCCCATCAGTGGGAAGACCACAGCGCAGGACACCGGGGTGACTTCATTGTCTGAAAAGCTGAGCCACTGCCACACCTGGCTCTGCTGCTTTGCGTCTACACCGGCCCTCTTCCCCTGATTAGCCAGGTACCAGGCCACAGCACTGGCCCCGCACAGGATGGAGTCACCCTCCCCAGCGCCCAGCACCAGGGCCGGTCTGGAGCGAGCATTCAGGGATGCAGGAGGGTCCTCTGTGAGGGTCCGCGGGCGGGAGGACGGACAGAACTCTGCAGCTATGAGAGCCAGAAGACTCCTGAAGTCATCAGGGTGAGGGGACACGTAGAGAGCAGCCATCTCTGGTGGACACACAGACATGTACATTATGAACTGGTACAACACTGAAGTTAGCTTCCGATTCACAGCTTCCAAGTCAGCAGTTAAGGAGAAAATGAAGGGAAATTTAACTCTGAGCGACAGATCCTCCATTTTTTGCACCTCTTATTGTTGTGAAAGTGTGTCATACATTTTAGGGAAAGCCTCAGTGATGTCTGAAACCTACTTTCACTTTCTGTGAAACCTTTATTCTATTTGTGAAAATGCAAAAAGGGAGATTTCACTGCTTTTTTCCACAAGTAGACTACATTGCTCTGCTCCAGATCCAAAACACTATACTACTTAGACTGGTCAAATCTGGAATAGATTATCCCTAAAGACTCTTTTTGTGAAAATGCAAATGCTTTGAATAATTTGCCAAAACAAGTATGCCTGTGGTGCTTATGAAAGACATTCTTTATATGCCTGGCAATGGTGGAGTGGGTGTGTTTGCCAGTCATACCAGTTAAACAGTAAGGTTAATGCGAGCTTTGTAAACAAACTGGTTTAAACAACAATTCTGCATCGTATACTGGCCTACATCATCGTTTCAAAGTGTCAGACTACGGCTGTTAGCTTGTTAGCTATCTGTTTAACTTTCTGCAAAGCTAATCTCTGCCACCTGTCAAATGCTAAAGAAAAGCCATGCCAAACAAGCTAACTAGCTAATCAAACAAACTCGCCTACAGCTGGAGTTTTTGAGTGCACGCTGAGCTTTACGCGTGTGTACGTACGTAGCGATTGTTTTAAACTCGTTTTGAAGTTCGTGTTTAAGAAACCCGTGGCTTGTTATACATTTCTGTAAGAAGTTATCCATACCTTTGAATGAAACAGACAGAGACGTCAGCTTAAAGTTAGCACACACAGACGCGCCACATGAAGTCCTCTCTGCTCTCAGCCGGCTGATGCAACGTCTTCCGGGTTCGCCACCGGAACCGGAACCGGAACATCAACGTACATTTTAAAATATATTTTAATAATAATGACAAAAACAACACCTTCATAAACAGCCAGTGCTGAAAGAAGTATACGAATAATTAAAAATATCGTAATGTAAAAATACACGTTCACAGTTAAATAAAAGTACTGAGTTATCAACAACCATGGTTATCACCATCAAATATTTCCAAAGTAAAAGAAGTCACCGTGTCATATTATAATACATATTCTATTGATTATTATTACTATCGCAATAACATCAGCAACATTTTAATGTTGTGGCTCGTTGTGGCTCAATTTTAAAAGTACAACATTTCACTCTGAATACTGAAGAAGCTGAAAGTATCAGAAAATGGAAATATCAAAATAAAGTTGGAGTACATAAAAACGTCGGTGCAAATGTTGGCTACTTAACGGTAGTTATTTTCCACCTATGGTAAAATAATAATAATAATAATAATAATAATAATAATAATAATAATAATAATAATAATAATAATAATAATGTAAATAAATGCAGCAATACCACAGTGTGTAAATACAAGTAAAAATCTGGCATTAAAATGTTTATAGCAAAAGTTCTACGTAAGAGAGTATCAAAAGTAAAAGTACTCACTATGCAGAATGGATTCTTTGAGAGTGTTACGTTATTCTATAATTATATATATATATATATATCTTTTTGGATTAATATTATTGATGCTTTAATATGCAATGCTACAGGTCAAGGTGGAGCTGATTCTGATTGCTTTTTATAAAGCTGCTTGATAGTTTAATCCATCAACATTTCACGTAAAATTCATAAACTTCTCATATGTTTTAAAGTAGGCTATAAAGTAGGCTACAATATTTCCAGTGAATTGTGGTGGAGGTTAAATAGAAATCAAATTGAACAACTCAAGTAAAGTATAATTGCATAGTAGTATGTATTTTTTTTGTATTCATATTTGGAAGGTTTTGATTCAATACATATTAATAAATTGTTATTATATTATTGTGTTACCATAAGCATTGACAAAACAGGATCTATCTTGTTTTGATGGGGGAAACATATAGAATATACAAAGACAAAAACAGTACGATATGCCAGCATTCTCTTTTATTAAAATGTACATGTAAGCAAACAATTATCATACAATAATTCTTTTTTTAATAATTACATCAAAAAGCCTTGTGCACAGTGTTTTTTTTTTAATCACAGTTGAGTCACTTATCCCAGCAGCAGTAAGACCTGCAGTATAAGAAATTTATAATACATTACATTTGATTCAAAAACATGTGGCAATCCTTCTATAACTAAGGCATATCAAATGACATCAAACTGAAATAGTCCCCCTCCTTTGTTACACTCTTGTGTGCTAAATCATTTGAAAAAGTTTGTTACTCATGACTTCATGTGGACTTTCCCTCCACTTTTCACTCCTCCTGCCCAAAAGCACCTCTTACCGCACCAATGAACATATCCACCGTGCCCATTATTAAACCCCCTCCCATCTTAAACACATTACCCACTCCATTTCCACTTCTCCACACCAGCCTCCCCAGCCCTCCACCTACAGCTTTCACCTGACCCCCCATCTCTGACATCACTGTTCCTACGTAACCCTCGCTATGGTCCCAGAGCCGCCCTCCAAAGAACTTGGTCACCCACCAAGCATTATCGAACGCATCACTAAATATCCCCACCGTGTCTCCAGCCAGGGTCCCCATGCCAGTGACCCCGGTGTGGCAGCTGTTCAGCAGGGCCCCCAGCATGGAGGAGGAGCAGTAGTAGACGCTGGAGAAGCAGTTTTCCCCGACACCCCAAAGCTTTTCTCCAGCGGAGCCCGTCCAAGACAAGAGGTCAGAGGTCATGAGGTGGAGCAGGGAGTAGGTTTCTCCAGGCAGCGTGGACAGAACCCCAAGGTCCTCCTGAAGAACGTATGTCACCTGAGTCAAAAGATAAAAAGTGAGATAAAAACGTGTGAATAATGAAATGACAGAATGACCTGAGGGCGTGTAATGAGTTACCACCCGCTGCTGGCCACACCTCATTCCAGTCTCTGCGAGGAGCACACTGGAATGAGGAGATTTATTAAACAACACTCAAAGTCAACATGTTGAAACATAATTGTTGCTCTACAAACAGACAACACTAAACTAACATCTCCATGTTTTATTTCATAACCTCTTGTAAAAACCAGTCCCCTGTTATCTAAAAATGAAGAAACAAGTAATGATTAGTAAGATGTCCTGCTGCTGTTGTTGTTGTTGTTGTTGTTGTTGTTTTAATTGTTTTTTGTTGCCTTTTGCAACTTTGTTAAACTTCTTCCTTGTTATTTTCACTCATGTTGTAATAAATTACCATCCTAATTATCCAGTATTTTGTATTTCCTAAAGTACTTAAGCAGCATTTCCTCCTGGATGTTTATAAAACAATTATACAGAAACTACCTAATTACCTAAAGTGTTCTAATCACTACCAGACCAGATCTGAGGATTAGTTAGCTCTTGAGGTCCCTCAAGTCAAAACTGAACTGGGAAAAACTGCTTTTAATGTTTGTGCATGCAGAGCCTGGAATAAGTTTCAAGAGACCATCAAGTAGAATGTCTCAAAGATTTGATGTTGAAGTCTGTGAATGCTTAAACTAGTGATACCATGACATTTTAGTTTGAATGTGTTACAATTGATTATTGATGGCTGGTGTTTTTGTATTATGTTATGTTTTTAAAACACTGTATGTATGGTATCACTATTGATGGTTGATG
Organism: Heterobranchus longifilis; assembly: GCA_028570985.1. Taxonomy (NCBI): domain Eukaryota; kingdom Metazoa; phylum Chordata; class Actinopteri; order Siluriformes; family Clariidae; genus Heterobranchus; species Heterobranchus longifilis. The sequence goes on from JAOVVB010233531.1 coordinate 5,379, forward strand.
TTTTTTATTCTATTGTTTTGTTGATTTATGCAATTATTTCATGTATATGTAACCATTGCAAATGAGACCTTGGTCTTAATGGGTTTTCCCTGGCTAAATAAAGGTTGAATTATTTAGCCTATTAAAGGGACATTCCCCCAATTTTACACATGAAGTTAACTTTACTTGTTATGAGGAGTACATTACTAGTCAGCTTGTGAAAATGTCTTCTGTTGCTCTGGACGAGCTGTCTAAAGTCTGATGATGTCATCAGGATTGGCCTTACAGTCTACAAATTTGTAACAGAAGGCCTGTGTGGCAGGCTCTTTGCAGTTGCATCATGGGAAATGTAGGATGCATTGATTTTGACCATTTCCTTGTGAGCCTTAATCCCCTTTCCCACTGACACTAACTGTCAGCATTCATTCCCAGGACAAATGACTCTGCAGTAGTCGCGGGTATTTATTGGCTCCAGCTGTGATCGGCAGTGATGGAAACACGTCACTAGGATGGACGTGCTAATTTTCTCCCCTTTTCCAGTGCGATGCTATGACGTGCGTCGCTTCTGTCGGTAACTTCTGCGACTCTTTGTCATCTCAGCCACAAATTCAGTCCATCTCCGTCCAAGCAGAGCTCAAACATTCTTCCAAATTAATCGGCACTGAGTTTGAAAGAGACTGAATAAGTAACAAAAACATATAAATTAGCAGAAAAAAGAAAGAAAGGCATATGTCTACTGGCAATGGGAAAGGAGTCTATCACCTATTTTTAGTTGGTTTTCCCACGTTAAAAAAATGCATATGCGTGCTAATTTTGTTGGAAAAAGGGTATTATGGAAATGTATTATTAAATTGCTGGAGTACCCCTTTAATTTCAATAAAATAAAACCATGAAAGGTTCAGTAACTTGTATCACCTGTCCAGGTAACTGTGTGACTGTGGAGAACACCGGCTGCAGCGGAGCTTTAATGATGGACATGGTGGTGGAGAGGATGGAGACCAGAATGCTGCTGGAATTTGTGTCCGCCTCTTGCTCTTTTTCATATTCAGCTGCGGACTCGGGAGACTCTGATCTGACAGCTCTTTTATGCGTCGCATCACTCTGCTCTTCACCGCTACCCTCTGAAGTCGCTGCACCTGCTGAAGTTTCCTGCGAGACATCGGCAACATCAGCTTCCTCCGGCTGAGCAGCAGCACTGGTCACCTGCTCTGCGGCGACCAGCGCCTCTTGGCTGGTGGCACCTGATTCAACCTCTTCTCCTCCCCCTGCGAGACCCGATTCAACCTCCTCTCCTCCCACGAGACCTGAACCGACCTCCTCTCCTCCCGCGAGACCTGAAACAACGTCCTCCAAACCCACTCTGATTCCGACAGTCTCCGTATCTGCTCCTCCACAGCCCTCTGAGAACAGCTCTGCCACTCCCAGCATCTCCTCCAGCTCCTTGATGCTCACTTGCCTCTCCCCTTCCGCTGTCTCTCTGATTAACCCCATACTGAAGCCACTCTTCCCCTCCGGGACAGCGCAGCACACTGCGGACCACAGCGGCTCCGTCTGACACTCCTCGTCTCCATCCTCGGCAGCCCCGAGACCTCCTACCCCAGTCAGGACGTAGAGCTCGCCCCCTAAAGTGCTGCACTGGGGAGTGATGCTTGACTGGACCAGTGTTGTGACCGCTGAGTCCCAGAGTTGAAGCGGGGAGTCTGTGGGCGAGACCGGATGAGATGGATCCCCGACTCCTCTGAGAAGGGCTGGTACTGCTACTTCAATGCTGTCTTCTTCTTCCTCTGTCTGGCAGAAAAATATATATGAGTGCATTAGGATCTGTGCACAGTAGTTGTATTATCTTACAGATACTTCAGCTGGTATTTTCAAATATGAGTCATTACAGTTTATTTTCAAATGTTCAGAAGTTCTTATTGAATGTAGTACTATTAAAGCCTATATAACATTTGAAAAACAGGACATTAATAAAAATAGATTGTTCCTGTTTTACTGTCATTGTAGAGTATACCAGCATTTCCTTTTTCTCTTTTTTAAAGGTTTTTTTGGGGGCTTTTTGCCTTTATTAGATACAGCTGAAGATAGACAGGAAATGGGGAGAGAGAGAGGGGATGATATGCAGAAAAGGGCCACTGGTTGGTCGGATATGAACCTACGACGCTGCAGTAAGGACTCTGCCATGGCACATGGGCCGTCTGCTCTGAGGCGTCCCAAGACAAAGCTCATTTCTTGAGCAGAAATCCAGCTTTTTGGATGGTTTGTTGGTCACTTACAAATGCTCTTATCTGTTTTTACTTTCAGGATATTCCATTTTCAAATGCAGGAACTTAAATGATCAGAATTACTGTTAAAATGTTTAATGCAATGGTAGAAGAAGTATTCAGATATTTTACTTAAGCAACCAAAAAAACAATATACTGTATTACAAGTCCTGCATTCAAAATCCTACTTAAGTAAAAGTACAAAATGTTCTTAAAGTATCAAAAGTAGAAGTACTCATTCTGCAGGAAAATGGCCCCTGTGACTAATATTACTAAAATCTGTAAGAAGGAGTTAGTTACTTATGTACAGTCATGTAGTTTAGGATAAATCTGAGGGGTTGTTGGATGATTAATGGGGTAAAAGAAAAGAACAAAACAAAGTTGTTAATCAAATGTGGTCACAATCGAAAAAGGTTGATAATCACTGATTTAATTTGTAACAATGCATTTGATTTTATTAGCTTGTCATAATTTTTAAATGTAAAATCTTAATCCAAAAAGTAACTACAGTATATCTGTCAGTGGTGTAAAAAGTACAAGATGTTCCTCTAAAATGTAGTGGAAGTATAAAGTAACATAGTATAGAAATACTCAACTACAAGTACCTTAAAACTGTACTTAAGTACAGCAAATGTAAATGTACTTAGTTACTTTCCACTACTGATTTACAGCTTGCATGCTGGAACACCAATTTGTGATTGTGTACTTCATTTTTAGAATTCCATCATTCAAAAACAGTACTATTACTATTACTACACCGATTCTACTACAAGATAGATGCGTCCTTACCACAGGCTCTCCCCCCTCCTCTGTCCCTGCGTGGCTGAGATGGAAGGCCGAGTAGGCAGCTGTGTCACAGGTCGGTTTGGACAGAGTGGCAAACGCCTGTCCCCCGGGCAGTCTGTGGCAGAGCGAGCGCAGCCCTGCAGAGGCTCCCTGAGGAGGCGTCTGTCTGTAGAAGCAGTGGCTGCAGTTGTCCTCAGCTGGAAGAGACAGGCCCGGGCCCAGCACCGCCAGCAGCCAGACAGCAGCAGCAGCAGCTGCATTGACAGCAGCAGGACACAGCATGGTGGTGGTGAGCTCAGCAAATCCCCCCTCTCTCTCCCTCTCTCTCTCTCTCTCTCTCTCACACACACAAACACACTCACTCACTCACACAGAGCAGGAGGGGAGAGGCTTATAAATTATCCAGTGGTTTCCGTATATAGATGGAAAAGATAAGGTGGCCAAGGTTGGCTGCTGATGGCTTTGTTGTTTTTTCCTCACTCGCTCCTTGTCCTCTCCTCCAGTTTTTGCCCAACCATGTCTGTCCTCTTTTAAAGTCAGCTGGATCTGGATTGCAGGCACAATCTTGCTTACTCCTTCATTTCCCTTTCCCTGACAACCTCGCCCCCTTTGTCAGTTCCACCCTCTTTTGACTCTCCCTCTGGCTGCACCTCCACTTCACCCCTCCCTCGTACACGCTCTATGGTTACACCTTTAACTCCCACTGCTGCTAGGTACACAAGCCAAGCACACACCCATCACAAGCTGTCAATTACCTGTACGTCTGCATTCCAAAACAATGGTCGTTGTACAAGTCCCTTGAGTGACAAACTCTCGTTGTCCATTATTCTCGCTAACGCACATTCCTGTCAGTTGCTTTGGAACACTTCCATATCAAGCAGGACTTCTCACTTGAAACTGCAGGTAAAATGTGCTCTAAATTTAACAGCGTCACCTCATGAAAACCTCATTAAAACTTAATCCTGACAGAGTCAAAGTCACGGGTCATTGTCTCGCCCAGTGTGCAGACAAAACACACTCTCGCTTTCATGCCTTGCAGACTGCAGCTTGCTTTCCTTATATTAGATATTAGAAACATGCCTGTTGAGACATGATGTTGGCACCGGCCGTTCTTTACAAAATCATTATGTGGCAGCAATTTGCATGTAATCTGATAACTCTGTGTATGAGTAAGAGTGAACAGAATAATATCTAGCTCTCTTTTTGACAGCGAGAAGAGGTGGAGTCCAGCCAGGCTGCCTTAAAGTTGCTTAAGAGTTATGTTAAGAATTATGGTAAACATGAGCCAAATGTACCCCCGGGCTTCTATCAGGAGATTCCTTTGCAGAGAGGTCAAGCAAGCAAAGAAAAACACATGCAATAAACAGGAACTGCATGAGCTTTCCTTAAACACAGCTTTAGTGTCGTGACTGTTGTCAGTACACTCGTCCTGCAGGTGTTCACACAGACTATAGCATACCTCAGTGACTGACTGTTGCTCTGGAATGAGTGTTTTAGGGTGTGATGTTTTGGGCGGGGCATCAAGTCATACTATACAACACTAGATCTAAAACAGTGCAGTGAGAAATATATAGAGCAAACATATACAGCCTGAGGTAAAATGGCCTCTGTAGGATGTTGTCAGCAGAATCTGTGAATGAAACCTGACACACAATTTAACTGCTAGTGTCCTGTAAATATGCTTGAATGCATTTCTCTCTCTCTCTCTCTCTCTCTCTCTCTATATATATATATAT
>JAOVVB010233532.1:0-10140 GCA_028570985.1 Heterobranchus longifilis
TATACAAGTGAAAAGAAAAAGCTAGTGTAAATGGGCATCTGTGGAGGAAGAGGTAGAGTCATTAGGTAGGAGAAGGATTCTACAGTTCATTGTATTTGCATGTTGTTTATTTTGCTGTTTGATGAGTACAGCATTGTGACTCTGCATGAACCTGTATATTTCATAACAGCAGAGTGTGGGTTATTGTGTGGGAGCTTCGCTAGCAACGGATGCAGTCTCTATTGGGAAGGGATCCATGGTTGTCATGCAATCAGCAAAGCTTGTCAGAAACACACACACACGCACGCACACGCACAAACACACACACACACACACACACACACTGTTTACTACTGTACAACCACTCTTCGGTCAACTTTGGAATGCTAAACAATTGAATGTCTTCCCTGAGTCATAAATATTTATTAGGTTATTGCGTCTGAGGTGTAGCGAAGTGTGAAGTGTTTTTCCCTTGTGTTTTGCTGTTGTGAGTGACACGTGTGTGTGTGTGTGCATGTGTGTGTGTGCGTGTGCCTGTGCCTGTGCGTGTATGTTTTCCTTCCAGACTGAAAGGAGACAGGCCAGTCCAGTGTGGAGGCTTTGATGGACTTTTGGAGTTGGCCACTGTGTGCTCCATGTGTAATGACTCTTCACTGGACTACAATGAGGTCAGTAACGCACGCACGCACGCCAACACGTTACTCAAAACAGCAAAACATCATCATCATTTTTTGTTTCTTCCTCTATACCTGACATCATTTTAAGTTTCTATGCACTATAAACCCATTGTTGACACGTACAGCATTTTGCACGTTAGGATTCTTTGCAAATGTCCTCATGAATTGACAGTATGTAGGCCTATATATACACTTCAATGACTCCATAAAAGATAGAACTGGAACACACACACACACACACACACACACACACACACACACTACACAAATCCTTCTCTTCTTCTGTCCTTCAGCTGAGCTAATTTTACTCAGACGTATGATCTTTTTCTCTGGTTTGGATTACTTTTCTCACCTCTTTGTCGTCACCATGGTATCATAGTAACCGTGCTGAGGAGCGAGGCCAGGGATAAAGCACTTCTCAACTGCCATGCATCCTCCCAGAATAACTGTTCTCGTAAATGGTCGTTTTGCCACCAATTCTGTACGTTTTTGAATAAAGTAGAAGAAGAAGTATGTGAGATCAAAGTGCGGTAAACCAGAAGGGGGGGGGGGGCAGAGCAGCCGAGTGCTGGAGGGAAGCTAGGTGTTTTATTACCGAGTCACACAAACAAATGATGTGTGGGACACCACTGCTGGTTCATCTCACCTGCATTTAAAACCACGTTGCATGTATGCCTCTGAGGTGAATGAGCTACAGATTCACTCACAGCCTGCGATCACCGATCTAAACCTACATGCGTACTTTGCTTGAAACTCAACTTGTTGGTAGGACAAGACACTTCAAAGCGGGTTTACCAGACACGAAGCGGAAACGCTCCCTTTTCATTTCAGCTCCCATGTCAGTCCGTTTGCGGAGCGGAACGGACTGACATGGTGATCATCATGATGATCTTTTTGGCGTCGAGTCTGTATTTTCCAGAGCCGCGAGTGGAATTCTCTGAGAAGCCCAGTGGAAATGAACCCTGCACCGCTAAAAAAGGAGGAATAAAACTGGGGTTAAATGTGTCAATACTTGGCCTACTGGTAGATTATATGACCGTTTGTTGTGAGCAAGTGCTGTCCTGTGTATGTATTGATGTGTTTTGATGTATTTCTGTTCTCTCGTAGGCCAAAGGGGTTTACGAGAAGGTGGGTGAGGCCACAGAGACGGCTCTCACCACCTTGGTGGAGAAGATGAACGTCTTCAAGACCGACCTGTCCGGACTCAGCAAGGTGGAGCGAGCCGGTGCCTGCAACTCGGTAAGATACGTGTGGAGATGTGTGTGACTCTGCGGGGTCTGTATTAAAAAAATGAACTCATTACAGGTGTTGGGGTTGGAAAAAAAGTTGTGTAAAGCCTCATGTGGCTCAAGAGGGAGCTGCACAAAATCGGATCACCTCAAGTGATGTCACTTGAGTCAGCGTCAGTTGGGGCTGAAGACTACAAGTTTGAAAATGTGGAGTTAGAGAGAAGTGAGACCTCTGTAGCCCGCTCCTCATCTCTGCTTGACGCTAGCAGCTCAGGGCTACATTAGTTGCTACTAGCAGTGGTCAAGTTGCATTGTGGGTAATGTAGGCACCGAGTTTTCACAAGGAAGAAGAATGTGTGGAATAACAAAGTCGATATCTCTGGTTCTGTTGCATCGATTTTGATCCTTTTTTTAAAAAAAACTGTCCATCTTGAGTCCGACGGTGTTATAGAAGTGCAACGCTAAATCTGTGGAGTACTCTTTTAATGTCCAGTCAGTGCTGAATGAGGCGTTCAAACTGTTAAAAAGTCTTTTGAGATATGTAGCGCACTCAACTTCATTCAGCTGAAGCATATTGTTTTCAACATATCTGCTGCAGGCTTTGCACTTCTCAGCGTTAATGTGCCAATGAGACTGTAATTACTCTGCTCATTGTACCGTACTCTGCCTGCTTGTGGGGATGACTTAATGACTGTGTGTGCCCCTGGTTATTTGTGCCTGACTATTTTACTTTTAAGTATTGTTTTATCCAGAGTGACTTGCAATGAGTCAACATGTTCAGGGTTTGGTGTCTTATTTAATAAAGCTCACGGCTGTTGATAGACACAAATGTTTGACTTCAGGGTGTGAACCTGTGAGCTTTTGGTTATGAGTTAACATATTTCAAATGTAAATTACAACAGCTTTAAAGACAGCACGCCAACCCGCTGCTCTACTTTGACTTTAGGTCAATTTTGCACAAAGCTAGCTGCAGCTTATCACAAGTTAAGCGCTTGATGATTTTGATAAGATGTCAGACGGAAGTGCTGACCTGTGCATGAGAGTCAGAAGCGTGGGATTGATTTCAGAAGTGGGGGTGGGGCAAAAACTGCGTGTGTGACACTGCATTTAATAACACGAGACAAGCTTTGAGTATTCCACCGTCCTCTGTAGAACAAAATAATCCCAACAGGTAGAAAAAGATGTAAAATGAGCACAGGATGCAATTAAACGTTTCTTACTGTCTCGCTCCTTGCCTTTTAATGTACCCGATTTGTACTTTCTCTCTATTTAAAAAAAAAAACACAGAAGGCAAACAGGAGTGGATCAAAGCGAGGCTTCCCACATTTCCCATCATGCCTAGTGCTCAACTGAGTAGTTTGTTGTTCCAAAATGCAAATGTTACTTTTTGATAGTGTTTGTAATGTGTCTGTTCAGAACATAGTGGTTTGGTAATTGTCATTTTTGTGCTGGTTTATAGTTTTAAACAGTAGTGAGGAGGTGGCTGCTGCATTTCTCGACACCAGGTCCGTAAGGGACATTTTACATACTGTTTTCTTCATCTACTCTCAGTCGCAATGCAGTACAGGGGCGTAAAGTGGGGCCCCTTGGACCCCCTACCTCCGTCCTTGATGAGAATATGTCTTGGTGTCGGAAAGACCGATGAAGCATTAAGCTGATGTCGGTGTTTCAGTGCAGAGGGACCTCTGGTGCTGAACCTTTTCACTCCACTGTACTTACAGGCCATTAAAATCCCTGTTGGTGTCCCGTCCAGGAGCAACAAAGCTCGTCAGTGACAGAAGGGCAGAGAAACACACATATGATTGAATGTTTTCTGAATAGGCCCAGTGCTTAACATCCTCAGCAAACTTTACAGGAGTAACTTTAGATGAGATGACCTTAACTCTTCTAAATCTCTGCTGGGCGTGCACAGCTAGAAAACAGAGGAAAGTGTGGGGGGGGGGAGAGTAATTTCCCAGCATGCCATGCTGAGACAAACTCCTGTTGCTCTCCCTGTTTGTTAGAAAGGAGAGGTTTGTCACATTGACAGATTTCAGAATATCCATCAGATGTATGAAGTCCCCTGACAGAGTGTGTGTACATCTCAGAGCATCATCAGTTAACCTTTCAGCACAGACTCTGAACTCCAGGGACACCTACTGGTCGAGATAAACCTGACACTACATGCAGACAATACAGTATGTAAAGATGAGGGATGCTTTTGTGTTAGGGCTGCTCGATTATGGCAAAATCATAATCACAATTATTTTTGGTCAATATTGAGATCACGATTATTTAATACAATCGCTCAGTGACTTTTCGAAACATCATGCATTTATTGAACCTTTTTTTTTTTTTTTTTACTTTAAATGTGATTCAACTGAAAACAATGTAAAGAGATAAATAAAATAAAATAAATCACATATAAATATGTATACATTGAAATAAATAATATAAAAATAAATTAGATAAAAATAAATAACATCAACTATATTGTTAGACAACCTACTGAAAACTACTAAACATATATTAAATATATGAAAAATAATAGATAAAATACCCCCCAAAAATGAGATAAAATATGTTGTAGTGCACTGCCACAATGTACTGAAAACTCCAACATATATTCAACATTTTGGTAAACTATATTCAACATATTTCAGTCAGTAACTGTGAAGAAAAGGGTGCGCTGGATTTATAACACAAGACAAAACAAGAATTGTATCATTGAGAGTATCATTGTGCACAATTATCGTTTTATCTCAATTATGTTGTTTTGGAAGCCAAAATCATAATTGAAAATAAAATGTGATTAACTCCAACAGTAAACCTACAGTATTTTTAGTATGCCTTCTTCTATACATTCCATATATTTCCAGTTGTTATCGTTAACCGTCCTCAGCCAGGTTTACATTATCATCATGTGCTGTTGGACACAGACGTCCAGACAAGGTGGCTGAGTGTTTGGTCTAAAGTGTCATTCAGCTGTCAGTAGCTCAGCCAAACCACTCAGTCAGCCGCTGGCTGCCGGCCTGACAGCTGCCCATGAATACAGCTAGGCTTTCTGGCTTTTTGTCACGATCTACTTTTTTTTCATCCGTCAGGTGATCAAGCAGCTGATGAAGAAGGAGTTCACCCTGGAGTTCTCTCGTGACCGCAAGTCCATGTCTGTCTACTGCACCCCCGTCAAGCTGGGCTCCCAGAGCAAGATGTTCGTCAAGGCATGAATAAATAATACAATCGCAAAATACACCGAGAGACGCGCTTTTCATCACTTCCAATTGCTGCCGATCGTTGCTTGATGTCCTTCTCTCGTCTCATTTAAACTGCTCCTCACAGGGTGCTCCGGAGAGTGTGATTGAGCGGTGTCAGTACCTGCGGGTGGGAACAGGAAAGGTGACTCTGACACCGGCCCTGCGCGACCAGCTGCTGTCTAAGATCCGGGACTGGGGGACAGGCAGGGACACCCTGCGCTGCCTGGCCCTGGCCACTCATGACGTCCCGCCACGCAAAGAGGACATGGACTTGGAGAATTCCACCAAGTTCATACAATATGAGGTACAGCAGAGGACCGTGGCTAAATGATTTATTACGTTTATCTTAGGATTCCAAGTTGTTCAAATCGGCTCATACTGCATTTAAGTCATATGGCGTGAAACACACAACAGACTGTTCGGTGTGACGATGTTCAAATACTTAGTTATTTGCATTATTACAAATGTGACTTTGAATGAGATTTCTACAGAAGCACATTACATTCACAAAATAAAAAAAACACCTTATCTCATAGTTACAAGAAAAGATCTCATAATTTCATTACAAGATCCAAGTAGATGTCGTAACTATGAGATGTCGTAATTACGAGGTGTTTTCTCATAATCTGATAATTTTTTTCTCTTTTGTGAATGCAATGTGCTTCTGTAGGTTTCCCTATTTCTGCAACAGATCTAAGAAGTTATGGTTTCACTTTAGTGATAATTAGTGAGGTTAGGAGTTGCTGTTTGGCAAACTTTCTGTGGATTCCAATAGCCATACTACCATACTATTTAGTATGCCAGAAAAAGATTTAGTATGTTCCAATACATAGTACGTCAAATGCAGTATGCCAAAAATAAAAGGATGCCCAACTGCATCTGGTCGCATTTTCTAGCTATTCTGGCCCACAATCCTTTGCACAGCATATATGAGCAAGTGCCATTTGTATGCATACTGCATGCAACAGTATGTACTTTGTAAGGGCAGCTGCATCTACTAAAAGTTTTTTTTAAAAGAATGTGATTTGGAACGCAGTATGTCTTTTACCTTTGGACAGAGCCATCTGTTTCCCCCTGTTTCCAATCTTAGTGCTAAGCTAACTGTCTTATAGCTTCATATTTAACAGACAGACCTTTGCTGCTGTCTGTCTCATGTTAGAATTAAATCTTGATCCACTGAAAGCATAAAGCTTTAACACTTCTTTCGTTCTTCCTTCCTGAAACGACTCCTTGTTGCGTGGAAGCTAATCTGTTTGATGTTTTCAGCAGCAACACAAATTAAAAACGAGGTTTAGTTTCTGTGGAACTGAGGGGGAGATTCTGTTTTCAGATATAGTCCTGTCCAAACTAATCCTCCTCTCTCTTTCTGTTTTTTTTTCTCTCTGTTTCCATTCAGTTGGGTCTGACGTTTGTTGGCTGTGTGGGCATGCTCGACCCGCCGAGGAAGGAGGTGATCGGTTCAGTGAAACTGTGCAACGAAGCAGGTATCCGTGTTATCATGATCACGGGAGACAATAAGGGCACAGCTGTGGCCATCTGCAGACGGATTGGCATCTTTGGCGAGGATGAGGACGTGATGGGAAAGGCCTACACCGGCCGCGAGTTCGATGATCTCACGCAAGAGGCCCAGAGAGAAGCCGTCAAACGGGCGCGATGCTTCGCCCGCGTGGAGCCAGCTCACAAGTCTAAGATCGTCGGATACTTGCAGTCATTCGATGAGATTACTGCCATGGTGAGGAGAAGAGATGATGCAACTTGCTCAACTCACAACTCAAATGACTCTTACTACTCTTACTCACTATTGAATACATGCCCTAAAATGTAATTTGTAACATATTCCATTAGATTTCTCCAATTAAGTAACATATTCTAAATATTTTGGATTACTTTTGGAATACTTCAAAATGGTCTTGCTGAGCTCATTTGTCTGGGTCTTATATTTCCGAAAAACACATTCTTGACAGTGTCCTGGCTGTATGTCTCCTCTGACATCAGAAACACATTGTTATGTTGCAGGTGCACTGTGGGCACACACATTGTTGCACTTTAAAAAAAAAAAAAAAAAATCTCTTCATGAGAAATGTGTGCTTCATTTAGAGCAAATAAAACAAAAACAAACTAGAAGGGCACTCAGAGAGCACAGAGGCCGTGCCCTATCTCGCAATGTTAACAAAAGCAAAAAAGTTAAAATAAAATGCGTATCCATCCCATGATTCGGATCCCGTGCTACACCCTTCCACCAAGTTTCAAGAAAATCGGGCCAGTAGTTTTTCTGTCGGCCTCATCCTGCTGACAAACCTCCTCGGTGGAGGTAATAAAGTAATCCCGTCACCTAATCTATTTTTAAAGACAGCACCTGTATTCAGAATACCACCAATTCAAACTGTAACAGGATACAGTTAATCATATTTTGTATTTTACATCCTGTTACTTGTATTCTGTTATGCCCCAGCCCTGTGTACATCACTACTTCTTCTTCCTGCACCCACTCTTCAACTTTCACGTTTTTTCTCTGCTTCCTGCAAATCTACACATTTCCTTTGTCATATATTCCTTTATGCCTTTTGCAAGGCAAAAAACCCCCCCCCAGCATTTTCTCCTTCCTTCAGCTGTGCGTTCAGTGAATGACGTGGCGAATGCATGAGGAGAGGTCCAGTGAGGCGTGACATGTTTCAGGTCTCTCTGAGGCTGCTCTCTCAGACACTGCTATCAGAAGCTGTCATCTCAGGCCCGCTCTGCTGCTTCCTATCTGACACACGTCTCAGAAGAGGGGGAGATCCGAGGGGAAGATAGGAGGGAGGGAGACAACAATATCACCATTTTGCTGTCAGACTAACTCCAGCAGTCTAAAGCCGCTTTAGGCCCTGCCATGACAGATTAATATATCTCACTTGCTCAGCTTTATCTTAATCCTGTCTGGATCTGAAACCATAATGACACTTTGCATAATGAGTTAGTGGTTTGTTTTCAATCACCGTTGTTTGTTAGACCAATCTCTGGTTAAAGAATAATCTCCCCTAAAAATGTAATGTGGGCTCAGTATTTTAAGAATGAACAAGCTGAGGCAAGATTTGTAACAACAATTTTTATTTCGTTTTTTTTCCATCAAAGAAGCTACTTGAAATTTTATCCTTCAAAGAGGTTTTTTCAGTTTTCTGCTCCAGAAAATATTCCTCCGTTATTTGAAACTAGTTCTTAATAGAGCCATTAGTTGACTAATTGATTAGTCGATCGACAGAAAAATAATCACCAACTAATTTGATAATCGATTAATCGTTAGATTAGATAAAAGATGCAGAAAATGCTGTTTTCTCAGTTTTATATTATATTAAACTGAATATTTTGGGGTTTTGGACTAACAAAACAAGACTTTGAGAAACTAGGATGGACAGTTTTCACTATTTTCTGACATTTTATAGACCAAAAACGATTAATCAGTTAATCAAGAAAGTGATGTTTCACTGTTTCATGCGGGTGATGGAGGAGCTCCGGGTGCTGGTTTTGCATGGAGGGCTCCGTTCATCTGCAGGTACTGCGCGCGCTGCAGAGACACAGTGCCGGTTGAAAATCTGCAACATTTCATTTTAATCAGAGCACTCGCACAAGAACGTAGCAGAGCCTAATTATTTTTGAAATTTATGAACGATTCTCTGTCAACATTAGCAGGGGAGGCATGTAGAAACAGCTCTCTCTCTCTCTCTCTCGTTGATTGTCCCCTCACTTCCCTTCTGAAGTTTTATTTACAACCACGAAAAGCGAGCAGGCTAAGAAACTGACCTGTTCTGTCTGCCTGTCTCCACTCCGTTTCAGTTCCCGGGACAACGCAGCACCTACACATGCACAAACATTGCTATCCATCTGAGAATATGAACTAATTATAATTAATAAGTAGATTCACCACACACAAGAAGGCTGAAATTGCTTCTTCTTTTAATTAGTCTTCATTTAAAAAGTTACAAGCAAGACATTGCAAACAATGCGTTTCGCCCGTGGCTTCATCACGTTCGCTATAAAATACACAACACTGTTTTTAAATAGGCTGTAGCTGCAATATGTCATCTCCATATATGGTCATGTCTACATGCCTATTACTTTGAAATTCCACATATTATACAAAACAGTTAGAAGTATCACACTACATGATAATAATTCATGTTGATGCATAATGAATAATGGTGGATTACTATTCCTTATTTCATGGGCTGTTTGGGATTTTTGGGGTGATGTGTATTAAAAAAAATTAACAACCACAAAGCATTTGAATACTGATTTGGACGTTGATTACCATGGCAACGGTCGAAGCTTTGAAGAATTCAGGGTCAAGTAGAAAAAAAAATATGTTTGATGTTTGAGTCTTTTGTGCATATCGTTATCGTGAATTCAAATATAAATCCTGTGAGTCACGTTTTCTGATGTATCAATGACACAAGCAATCTTTTGTCACCACAGACAGGAGACGGTGTGAACGACGCCCCGGCCCTGAAGAAAGCCGAGATCGGCATTGCCATGGGCTCTGGCACAGCAGTGGCCAAGTCAGCATCTGAGATGGTGCTGTCTGACGATAACTTCTCCACCATCGTGGCTGCTGTGGAGGAGGGCAGAGCCATCTACAACAACATGAAGCAGTTCATCAGATACCTCATCTCCTCCAACGTGGGAGAAGTCGTCTGGTGAGGAACGGAAACACACACTGAGACGCGTTACATTAACGCAATCTTACTTTATTTTATTTCTGTTTTTATCGGTTTACTAGCACACTCATATACCATCTATACTGAGAACTCTTGCACATCCCTGTCAATATTCCCTGTATATATCCTTTAAACTATGCAGCTCTCATGCAGAACGTACTGTTTACATATTCCAACTGTAATATTATTTATTATTTCTTGTACATATTTTTGCTTTTCTCGTTTCTTTTGTTTTTTTGGTTCTATTTTTGTTTTGTGTATATTCTGTTTGTGTTGTTCTTGTTATGCACCATGACATCAAGTCAAGTTCCTTGTACAAGAAATCTACTTG
>JAOVVB010233533.1:0-10140 GCA_028570985.1 Heterobranchus longifilis
AGGTGATGTTTTTCCACCACCCGAGAAAATACCACGTCAGACTTCTTTAAATAATATATGCCACTTTCTTTAAAACGTGTGTGTGTGTGTGTGTGTGTGTGTGTGTGTGTGCGTGTGCGTGTGCGTGTGCGTGTGCGTGTGCGTGTGCGCATTAGATTCCCTCCCATCCCTGAGGACCTTCTGCTTCAGGCCTTTGAGGTGAGATCAGCTTCTGTTTCCTCCACAGAAATATAATATTGAATACTTTCTATGGTTTCCTCACATTATCCAGTGTCGTAGTACCAAAGACTGCACAGTATCTAAATTAAGCAGGGGTTTGAGCCTCTGTGGATAACATACTGTCAACGACGACATTGTAAATGAAGGCAACCTCAATGTTAAGAGAATAAATAAAGGTTTGGATTGAATTGAACAGTGTTACGATCATAGAACTTAAATTAAATTTCTATGGTTACGATATTTGTTTAAAGCATAAAAGGCAATAACACTGTGTTTCCAGGTTCTGGATAAAGAAAAGAAAGGGTTCCTGGAGCCGGAGGAGTTGACGAAGTACATGACACAGGAAGGTAAAACTTTCACTTTTTACTTTGTGATGCAACGAAATATTTGTTTGTCTGATAAAAAGCATAGATGTATCTCATAGATATATTTTTGTGTGTCTAACATTCCCCCTACTTCCACAAAACAACCTATAATAAACTGTTTTTTTCTCACCATGGCTGTGTTGTGTGTAAACCAGGTGAGTGCTTCACTCAGGAAGAGATGGATGAGATGCTGACAGCACTCGCTGACCACGAGAATAACCTCGTCTATTACAAAGACTTAATCAGCCAGCTGACCATTGACCCGGACATGTAGACTGTGTGTGTGTGTGTGTGTGTGTCTGCAGAACTGTTGAGACATATTTGAAACACACAGGTCTGTGTGTGCTTGGTGTTTGTGTTCATGTCTGCATGTTTTTAATGTGGGCTAGTTGTTCTATTTTGGTATAATAAATTAATGTGCATATCTCAATCCAGACTATGTGTTTCAAGAATTGTCTTAAAATTCAAATGAAAAAATAGTTGCTCAAATTGGCAGATTTGGTAAACTGTGTCAATGTAGGAGCAGTCCATTATTTTGCTAAAACATACAGTATTTTTTTACATCCCCATCCATTTACATATTGACCTCACTTTCTTTATTTCTAAGTCTGACATGGCAGAGATGTTATAGAAGCGGAGGCATGCAGGGTCTTAAAGCTGCAGTATGTGGACTTATATAGACTTGTTTGACATGGAAATGTAAATTTTTAATCCTGTGTACTGTAGATATGAGGTGAGACGCCCCAGCAGATCAGGGACGTTATATTTATGATCCCTTTCTGATGTCACCTTATTAATTACTCATTATTTCACCTACCTATGTATTCCTTCCTGAACAAATGAAAAGGTCACAAAACTGCAGTGTACTATTGTTGCAAGTGAAGCTAGGCTTCTCAAAGGGCTTATTTCTTACTACAGAGATCCCACACCTTCTTAAATATGGAATTCAAAGACTTTTCAAGGACTTTTCAGGCCAAATTTTCCCAAATTCAAGGACCCAACACGGCGTAGTTTGAGACGTGGATCAAGGCTAGAAACTATTAGAACACTGAGAATGTTAAACAATGACACAACTGCGTAACAAGAATATTTACCAACATTATGAAAAAATAAAATAAAATAATAAAGTGCTTACGTGTATATTTTTCTTGTGCGAGAGTAGAAAAGAACTTCAATTTCTACTCGTTTATTTCTACTCATGTATACTTTTCTTGTCCAAGAGTAGAAATATATATATATATATATATATATATATATATATATATTTCAAAAGAACTTCAATTTCTACTCTTGCACAAGAAAAATATACATGCAAGCACTTTCAATGACCCATGTCTATTTTCAAAAACTTTCAAGGCCTTGATTTTTTTTCCCCCTTAAATTCACAAACTTTCAAAGAATCCATGTTACTAAAATCTCAGAATACTGCCAAATACAAATACTGCACAGAATACCTGCAGCAGTAATAAAATAAAGTATTTATGTAATTTAAAGTTCAAGCCTGCCAAAATAAAATCTCAAAGTTAAAAGTAACGTGATGTCTGACAGACAGGACCATAATGGAAACAACTCTACTGAGAATATTCCTTGTTTGTTTTTGAGAATTGATACAGTATCGCAAAACATAATATTGTGACACTCAAGTGTATCGATATTTCCTTACACCCCTAATAAACAGGAGGTAATCTGCTAATTAATCTGACGAGACAGTTAGACAGTACATGCAGCCAAAGGACAAATAAGGGAAATTAAAAAAAAAATGAAATGTGTTCAATGTTTGGAGTGTGAAGAAAGGAAACAACCTTCATCATGACGTGTTATGATGTTGTTGTGACAAAGAAGCCATGATGGGACAATCCCATAGTACTCGTCTAGAACAGTGGTTCCCAACCTGGGGGTCCCGACCCCTACTAGGGGTCGCCAAAACTTCACAGGGGGTCGCAAGGACTTTTTGATTTTAAGACACCTTTTAAAAAATATATACAGTATACAGTTGGCCTACATCTCAGCATTTAATTTTTTTTGTAAAGAAAAGTAAATTAAATTGTTATTTTTAAAGTTTAAAGAAAAAGATTTTAAGGACATGGTGGAAAAGAAAAGAAGAAAACACTGAATTTGTCACAAAAAAAAAAAAAAAAGCCAATTAAGTCTGTATGAAATAAACAAAATTACAGAGAATTGTATTAAAAGTTCCTAAAAATAAGGAAAAACTCATCTCTAATGCAATATTATACAACTCAAAATTCAACCAAAGGTTTTGTTTTACACAAATATCCTGCAGTTATTATGTTCACTATTTGGGTTAATTATTCAGTTTATCTGTAGTTCTGCACAGTTGTTCTGTTTGTTATTGTTATGCATTGGATATAATATGAAACCTCCACAAAATATGTCACTTAGTCAGAGGTGGTCAGTTTACTCAATGATAGAAACGGGGTCCTTTAAGGAAAAAGGTTGGGAACTTCTGGTCTAGAAGATATCTCGAGTTTAGAAGACTAAAACAAGTGCTGACTTGTTCAAAGTATTATCTTCAATACCTCCTCCAGACACATTTTAAAGTATGCAAAAAATACTCTGATATGATTAATAGTTTGTTTAACATGGTTTTCCCACAAAAACTAAATTTCTTTTTTAAAAAAACTGAAAAACTGGAAGCACATCTACTCTTCTCCTTCATTATGAAATTCTGGATCTGGCCTCAAGCCCCGCCCCCCACCGCTGCCATAGTTACACTATGAAATTAAGTTACTTGATTCCATACACACGTCATAAAACCTGTCCGTCTGAATCCAGATTTTTGAAACTGTTGTTGGCACACTGCAATTTCAAGGCAGAAATTCTCAGCCATGTGCTCATTTCACAATATGTCTTGTAGCAAATGAAAAAAAAAAACACCACGTAGACATGTTAACATGGTTAAAAACTTGACTTAAAGCAATAAAATAAACAAAGCAATGGCTGCTTTATCAGCATAGCATTTTATCTTATTCTGCACTGAATAATTAACATGCATGAAACAGTTAAACACAGCTTTGGAACATGGATGCCATGACTTATCTAAAGCTTAGATAAGTATATGATATGATAGCAAACACAAGCAGTATCCAAACATGAATGCATGCTGAAGTGCTGCTTTAAACAGTTTGATTTCACAGTAAAAACATGACCCGTTCATCTCGTCTTCCAATCACAGCGTAAGACAAAGACGTCACAAAATAAAACATAAGCCTACAGTAATAGAAAAAGTCTGTATTAAACATTCCCTTTTCACTAAACACCAAAAGTCAAAACAGAATAAGGCTCATTTAACCATCATCATAATTAAACAACAGCATCAAATCATACAGTCTTGATACAGAGGGGAGATTTAAAGGGATTTCTCGAGCTCATACGTGTTGCATTGTAACATGAATAGATAGAAGGGGGATTTTAAGAGTAATAAAGACTCGTCAAACATACTGAAGAAAAAATAACAGACGCTGGGTCTGTGGTGGAATGTTTGATTTTTACATAGTGAGAAAAAAATGGCATAATTCCAATTTAAGTCCAGTCACATAATTTTAAATAAAAGTGATTTCAACCATTCTAATCCTACTACAAGTAAGATGAAGACTAAAAGATTATTTTTTTACTGTGTGGTCCACTATTCCACAGATTAAGGGGCTTCATGGTGAGTATCACCATAGCTTTAAGTCAAGTTTACAATTACAAAAAAAACTAAAAATAGAGATGAGATTGTGTTCCACTGTATGCAGCTATATCATATGAGAACGTGAGACCCGACTGCCAGTAACATCTCCTTTGCAGCAACGTTATTAATAGGGGCAGTCCACGCTGGTTATTTGGTCCTTAAAGAGCCATAAAAACAAGAAGAGGTACGACAGATAATAGAAACGTTTAAAAGCAACAGAGGAAAAAGTGAAGGGGGAAAAAGGGGAGAAACAAAAAATAGCATGGAGGTAGAGTTATTGACATCATATCCAGCTACCGACAGTGGTCTCTTAACATTGTTTTTGCATTATTGCACTGCGACGGACACACAGAGGAATGACAAATCAAACCAGTATGCACATTTTTCACATATATTAGGAAGATGAAGAGGCGATAACCTCACTAGCTTTCTACTTTAAATCTTTCTTTGCCTTTAAGAATGAGATAGGAGAGGGAAGAGGCACGATAGAGCCTTCTCATTAAAAAGGGTTCAGATGTGACCCTTTAAAACCGACAGGATGGCAACTTATCGGCCTTAAGGCCGGAACACACCGACCCGACGCCAAACAACTCAGGGCGACGGGGGCCAAATGTGTCGTCTGCCTCCGTCTGGCCAAACAAGTTGCACCTGAACGCACCGCAAAGACCACAGCCGACGGCCAACTTTCTGCTCCTGCATGAGAGGAAATAACTCTCCACACCAGCAGGCGGCGCTCGTCGTATTTCATTCGGTTGAAACTGCATATGCTGCAAGGCAAGGGTGGTCAAATCCCCGTTTAATGGCGACACCTGACGAACATGATGCCAAGAAACAGAAGATTCAGCTTTATCAGAAATTACACAACTCCGGATAAGTTTGCTGCATAGTGGAGTCACAGGTTTAAATGACACAAAGATCGTATATCTTACAGCCAAAGTTGTGTCGGCTACTAACCGGAACAAAACTTGGTATTTGTGGACTTTATCCCAAACATCATCCCTCTTTATCTAATCCTGAGTGAAGGCCAAGTCTTGTAAGGCCTTGGAGAAGCAGCAGGAGTCAGATGACGGGCAGCAGTGACTGGATGTTGGATGTGTTGAATCAAAGTAGGGCAGTGTCTCTTTTCAAGTTTTGGTTCTAAAAATCAAATGAACTGAATGCAAAAGGGCTTTGCAGGCAGACAATGTAGATACATATTATTATATGTACGCAACGTTAAAGGCATACTGCGCAACCATTTTTGCTTTCAAAGTTTGCCCCTGTATCAGATGCCGAGGGGCCGTGAGCGGTGGCATTTGATGACCTGGGAATGCAAACGATGCATGTCCACCGTTTGCATGTGCATGTGCACCGGGGGGGGGGGTTCTAAGAGCAAAATTCTAAGTGAAAATCCAGACAGAGGGCAGAGTCTGCAGACACTGCCACACACTTCTAGTGGGTCATACATGATGATTGAGAGAGATTATTTTTTATATTACTGTATACATTGTTTTAGGATAATGCTGCATATTATATTTTTAATGAAAGAGGGATGGAATCAGTGATAGTGCCCTCCAACCCGATGTAAACACACACACACACACACACACACACACACGCATACTTAACTGAGAATTAACTGCAGAAATGTCTGAGTTTACAAAACTGTAATGTGTAACTTTACCCGATTTTAACTGCATCCACCTTTAAAAAAAAAAAAAAAAAACTGAGCCCATAGATTTAAAATCTGGTGATCTAACCTGATTAATAGCCACTGTACCCCGTCATCTGACTCCTGCAAATGATAATCAGTTTTCCTCGTGGTCCGCCTGGGCCACGAGCTGCCAAGGCGGCGGCATTAGCCCGAAATATTTCACAATCAGTACCCGTGTTTGCCCGGGTACTTTGCGTCATACCTAGATCAAGTTTCCAGAGTCCACATTGTTTTTCCCAACGTGTAGTTACACGCAGATGGACCGTATCGCGTCCTCCTCTAGATCTGCAGCACCAGACCGGCGGCCGAGATGTTGTCCCCTCCACCTGCGGTTTGGTAAACCTCCGTGCACACCAGCACCGGCGCTACGCAGATCTCGTAGTCCTCCTCATCCCAGCAGCTGACGGGCCGGGTCTCCTGCAGAGGGATCCGCTGGCTGCCCTCCCGCCGGCTGACAGAGAAGGAGTCGTCCATGATGAGCCTCGCCTTGCTGGGGTCGATGTCGTCGGAGCCGCAGACGTGGCGGTTAGCCGTGAGAGAGGCCTTGGCGGTGGCCGACATGGTGTTCTTCCACTGGGAGCCGCGTGTCACGATCATGGCCTGAAAGGCCAGCGTGTGGACGTGGAGCCGAGTCAGCGGCTTAGCTTTAGTAGCGTTTGCGTCCCTGGAGCGCTGGTTCACAATGCGATAGACTTCCCTCATCTGGTCGAGGACCGTAGCTACGCGAGGGTTCGGGTCCGACAGCACCGTGATGTTGGCGCCTTTAAGCAGACTGAGCAGGTTTGGAAGCTCCTGTTCATTCATCCCTAAAGAGTCCGCCTGGGAAAGCACATCGGGAGGAGTGATTAAACTAAGGACTAACTGAACCATGCGTCTTCTGAAAAACCAACGGAAGCCATGACGTTTGCGTAGTTTATTCTGACAAAACTCAATTAGTGGCTACAATTTGATCTCTAAATGTAGTAGCAGTTATTAAATTTTTTCCATTTTTAGATGTTCTATGGTTTTGCAGTTATGTTTTCTCACTTTTGTTTACTTTAATATGTTTTTTAATCCTGCAAGACACTAGCAGGCAAGACAATGAACTCCAATATAAACATGTAAATACAAAGCAGATGTTAAACTAGAATTACCGCCTCACGGTTGTATGTCTGTCAACAAGCCAAGTTGCTGTTTACTTATAAAATATGTGGTGAAGACTTTGAAGGAATTTAAGAAAAAAAGTATTAAGTGTATTTTTTGGCGAAATGTGGATTCTTCAACCTTCTAAATCACGACAGTTTTCAAGGTGGGCACCAAATTCACCAATTCAGTATCCGACCAAATGTGTCCCCTTCTGTTCCTGAGTTGTGACATCAGGGCCACAAAAGTGTTTTTTGCAGAACATTATGATGTCACAGTTTAGTTGACCTTTGACCTTTTGGATATAGAATGACATCACTTCATCATTTTATCCTATTAGACGTTTGTGTGAAATGATGTCATAGTTCACGTATGAATTCTTGAGTGAGGTCACAGTGACCTTGACCTTTGACCACCAAAATCTAATCAGTTCATCTTTGAGTCCAAGTGGACGTTTGTGCCAAATGCATGTGTTTGTGTGATTGTTTTTGTCTCCTGTCATGTGAATGAATGTGTTGATTGAGTTGTACATACATGAGGGATGACATATCGAAGAAGGTCTTCCATTATACTCTCTTCTACAAAACTGGCCATCTCAAAATGGACTCCAATCTGCGGAGACGAGGAGGACAGGAGGTCGGCCAGGCGGGAGAGGAGAGAGTCCCGCTCCCCTGAAACGAGAGAACAAGAGATGACATTCAGACAAACGGTAGCCAGAAAATAAGGAGTGAAGGAAACAAAGAGGAGAGACAAAGTGGCAAAATGTAGAACAATGCTAATCTCACTCAACCACTCTTTTCTCTTGTCTGCATTAAACTCACAATTCACAAATAAGTGCAGGGCATTGTTCCATCTTTAAACATAACTCAGAATATCATTAATCATTGTATATTTTGTAGAGGTGCAATGATTATTCAATTGACAAAATAATCTATTTAAACTATTTTGATGACCAATTAACTGTTAAAGCAATTGTTCATGCAAAGTTGGCAGAAAATGCTGTTTCAGCTTCTAAAATACAGAGATTTCCTGCTTTTCTCAGTTTTATATCATATTAAACTGAATATCTAACAAGACATTAAAAGACATCACCTTGGAGTTTAAGAATCTGGGATAGACATTTTTCATTATTTTATAGACCAAAAAAAAAACTAACGATAATGAAAATAATCGTTAGTTGCAGCCATAATAATTTGTATAATTGTATCAAAGACTCACATCCACAATTTCTTAAAACCAAAATTTTATTTCAGTAAAGTCACACAGGGTTGAGTGAAAAACTAACCGACAAATGTTCAGCACTATCCCATTTCAGTTGTGCGACACAAAGCAGCGGACGCTGCTGCTGGAGGTTTCGAATCAGCAACTAATAAAAAGATGCGTCACTACTTTCCTCTTACCTGACTGGAAGGGGAAGTTATCCATCATTTGCAGTCCACCCACCACCAGCAGATCTGGTTCAAAGTCTTTGAGTTTCTCAGCAAAGTCCGCCATGGAGGCCAGGTAAGGGTTATGGTCATCGCTGTGGACAATATATCTACAGAGACAAACACAGGCAGCTTCAAATACAGTAGAGGCTTAAATTTATACATGTGTAGATACACATCATAGACTGTATATAAAGATGGACAACACATCTTCACTTCCTCCCACTGCACAAAAGTGAAGCCAAAATATCCCAGATACGGGCGCCGCCATCTTGGAATTTTGCAACCAGAGTGCGCAGCGGCGATCGGTCCGGCATCAAAGTCCCGCCCATACACCCGCCCGACCAATCATCATTTTAATTCTCTATTTGTAAAACATATTCAAATGATTATAGTGTGATTTTTGTGGGGATTCGTGCCAAATAAAGATCGCTCATCTCTGCAGCACCACAATATTTAAATTAAAATGGTATTTCGACACACATTTTGCCTTTAATAAATATTGCGATTTCGATAACATTTTGATGAATTGTTCAGCCCTGCTTTACAAGCTGCAGCACTGTTCTCATTTTTCTTTTTTGAAATGAAGCCACCGTTTCTTCCTCTCCGCCATCGCTCCTTGTTGCAAGTTTCCAGCAGCGTAGACGCAGAGTTTGACGTCATTATTTTGCAATGCGCAACTGTCAGAAAAACACGCCGGCATCGATAAAAGGAATTAATAAGTTCGGAGGCAATCCGATGGATTGGACAATTTGGAACCGATTCTTGATTCCCATCCCTACACACACACACACACACACACACACAGGTTCACGTGCAGTTATACAACACAGACAGGCCTACACACAGAAGCAGACGTCACGCTCCAGCAGAGGATTTCACTATCGGTGTTCAAATAAAAGCATCAGTGTCATTTCTTTTTTTTTTTTTTCTTTTAAATGTATTTGTTAAAAGCTGAAGTGAGACTTGCTTTGTTCTCCTGGGAAATCAAATGCAGCAAATAGTTTACAACAACTTGATAAAATACTTGCTTTTTAGGGTGTAGTTCCTTATGAAATACGTGTTTGTTTTTTGGGTCTGTTACTCCTTTTTTTCCTCATTTTTACTACATCATGTATTTTCTGATTCTTACACTGTAAATTGTTTGTGGCACTCTTAATACTTGTGATTCGAAAAGGAAGGCAGTAAAATAACCACGCGGTGCTGAAATACATGACAGTTATGGGAAACAACAACACAGCACCACAGTTACCGTGTATAACGACCACTGTGGCCACAACGTGACAGTAATGGATGACTGGTAAATACATTTTAAAAAATAGTGTGATAGAAGCATGAGTAAAAAAAAAAAGAGTTATCAAACTGACTCAGGAACATCTAACATCAAAGTGAAGCTGTTGCAGAAAAGCCCCTGATTGTGTTGAATTGAGTGTGTTTTATTGCGTATTAATTCAACTTCTTCTTCAGGGCTGCCCCCTCTTCGTCGGTTAGTCAACAAATTGATCATTTTGGTCTCAGTCGACTAAGATTGCTTTCGTCGATTGGTAATTTTTTATGCTTTTTTCATGCTGAATGACTTATTTCCAAGAAATGTAGGAGCACATCTCTGGTAAACACAAGATT
>JAOVVB010233534.1:0-23828 GCA_028570985.1 Heterobranchus longifilis
CAACTACAAAGAGATGCACAACAGCTGAGAGACACAACATGATGATATCAGGGATTCCCAGCATGGGTGAAGCAAATTAAACTAAAAATAAGAAACAGAATGTCTTCCTGAACATGAGTGTTTCATCACACAGTGTCATGATCCCCAGTAAGAAGCAGGGTGTGTCCACCTGTCTGTCCGATGCTGAGAGAGCAGATGGAACGCCTCTCACAAGCTTAAGTTTATCTCCTGCCAAAAAAATATGCACCTCCTGTGTCATAACGCACCCTTTCCCTTTTGGTGAAGATCTTTTTGCTTTTCATTTTAATCACATTAGCCCGGTAGTCAACAAATAAGCTATAAAAGTAATGCAAAACCCACGTCTGAATGTTCTTGGTCAGCAAAGTCAGGGCACCAGATCAATGGCTCAAGTAATACTGTAGGTGAGCACTGCTGAACTTTGATCAATATTAAACCCATGAGGATTGCTTTGCCACTCAATATTACACCCCGCTGCGCTCCAGAGTATCACTGTGTTGGCACTTTGATGAAAAATGGAATGGCAAGGTCACAGATGCAGCCTGATGCCACCGTGTGCTCTGTCCTGCATCCAGAAGAGTTACCGTCACTGGAAGAAACAGGAGACGTCGGAGGGATTCAATACAAACACAAGCTGCTGCCCAGTTCCAACTTTGACTTTGCCCTCTGGAGGGCGTGAACTACAGTACGCACACAGGCTGCTGTCTGTGCAGCTCTGAAATTGGCTTATAACGTGTCTGCTGACAAAACAGTAACCCAATCTACTGATGCGAGTCTCACTGTCTGAGCTTACGTGTGAGACCCATCTATTGTTGAGAGTAGAGGGAAGAACGGAGTCATGCAACAGGGATATTTTTAGATCCATTAAGGCTTGCAGTATACAGTCTGCTGTGTCACAGTGATTGGACACTCTGCTGGTCTTTGAATGGATTTCTCGGGGTGAATCTTTATCAAAGGCAGGATGGATGTGATCTCCTCGTGGAACACCCGATGAATTATAAATGACCGCCTCACATTAGCTTTGACCTTGCCGGAGCCGCCTGTCTGTTTAAATGCTAAAATGCTATCAGGACTCGTCTTCGGGTTATCACCCTACGATCAGTGATCAGCGGGGCAGAAGGGCGGCCAGCTGACTGACCTGATCGTTAACTAGTGACAACAGGAGCAGGCCTCTGGACAGGCTGCACACACACAGCCATGTTTAAGCAGGAAATGACTAATGGCTTCGAAGGAATCAGCTCAGAGAATCTAAAATCACAAAATATGCACAGATCAAAATGAGATATTGTTTTAACATATTCCCGGAGAATTTGTCCTTGGGACAGTAAAGCATCACATGAAACAGCCAGCTCCTATAGCCTTGGAGGCCAAGATAGATAATCTTATAAATGATTCATTTGGTATGCATATTTAATTTGGTGCTTTTGAAGCTATCCCAGTCAAAGGCATTGTCAAGCTTCACAGCACTAGAATTTCTCCAACTAGTGAAGAAGTTGTGCTAATAAACCCATTTATAAGCCTACCCATTATAAGCCATTTGTTATGCCCCCCGCCCCTGGTCTCTGGGGGCCCCCTAGAAAAGACAAAATAACAAAATAAAAAGTGAACTAGTGACCAATAAGCACAGAGACGGGCAGCATGGACAATTTAGGTTTAGGCTAAGTAAGTAATTTACTATCCCCTACAAAACAGGCACTCCCAGGATTCTGTGGTTAAAAAAAAAAAAAAAATCATGTTTTGTAGTTGTATTAGATATGATAAGTTCAAAAATCAATTAACAAGACAAGAACAAAAGTAAAAACAAAGCGGATGTATCTTCACAAGCTATTCTTCAACACTGCAGCCCATAATTGAAATTAATTTGTTGGTACAGCTGCAACAATTAGTCGACTAATCGATTAGTCGATCGACAGAAAATAAATCACCGAGTATTTTGACAATCGAATAATCGTTAGTCATTTTTCATGCAAAAGTGGCAGAAAATGTTGTTTTCAGCCTCAAATAAGGAGATTTAATGTGTTTCTCTGTTTTATATCATATTAAACTGAATATATTTGGGTTTGGACAAAAGAAGACATTTAAAGACATCACCTTGGACTTTGAGAAACTGGGACATTTTTCACTACTTTCTGACATTTTATAGACCAAAGGATTAATAGAGAAAATAATCAGCAAATTAATCGATAATGAAAATAAACCGTTACGTGCAGGTCTATTTGGAGGTTGGTTTAAGAAATTCATAGAATTCTTTTCATCTTGAACTTTAACCATCAAGCCAAAGGCTTAGGGGGTAATACAAATACTCTGTTTACTCTAGTCTGCTGCTAATAGGTCCCACTTTAGTCTATATGCTTATTTGTACATTATGTGCTTAAACTAATATTTGCAATACACAAGTTGGTTCAGTGCCATATGAAGTGGAAACATTTTACAATGAGGGGGCCCCCAAAAGTCTATTCTGACTGATATCCCTGACAACAACTAAAACTCCACAATATGTCAGCTTTCAATCTGCATGATTTGATAATCCCTTTTGATCTTCCCACATCTATTTTTAACTGGGCTGTATCCTCCTCATTTCTTAATTAGATAACAGGCTTGTTAGAGAACACAAAGCGAGAAAACGTCTGCTCCTCCAGTCTGCCATCTCCACCACGACACCAGATACACACATGTATAAAAACACTCTAACCCAACTCTTTTTCCCGCTTGTGATGCGACACGGACTCACTGGGGTTTTTGGAAAGAGAGATGAAGAGGCAGAGAGGGAGACATGCCATCATGATATCAGTGCAGAGAAGCAGCAGGCATCAATAACAACTAACATGAGGTGATAATGAGTATTAAGCCCTGCAGCCATGCACTCACACTTACTAACCCAATCGCCAGAATAAATGTTGGCATTGTACGTTTCTGCAAACCACGGATATGTTACATTTGTGTTTCATATATAGCAGATATGTTGAAACTTTACATTTCATTTTAATTGTATGTTGTGATGAGGCTGTGGTTAATGTGTGGTAGTTTTATGCACTTGGTTATGGTTAGGAAAGGAAAAGTTTTTGCTTAAAATACCTGATTTTGTCGTCGCAACCACGACGGGAAATCTTTAGATTAAAAAAATCCTCACCAAGGTTACACACCATCCACCAGCTCATATACACGTGATTAAACGTCGATATGACACGTATAAAACATACAAATGTAACATATCCGTGGTTTGAAGAAACGTACAATGCCAACATCGTATTCTGACGACTACACCTCAATTCATTACTATTAATGTTAAACAGAGCAACAGTTTAAAAACTTTAAATTAGCTTGATGTCACAAGAACAATTCATCCCAGAAATGAAACCACCAGAGGGAAACTTCACACAGTTGGGATACATGTTTAATGAAAGGCACTCTTTACAGGATAAATAAAACATTATGACACTGTATACTGTACAATGTTGACACAGTAACAGTCCTCAAATATTAAGTGCTTCATAACATAGTAAAGTGCTGAGTACCAACGTGACTAACTGATGTCACCTTATTGCATTTCATTTTAATTAATTACAGGTATTGCTCTTTCCATGGGTGAAAAACACAACTTTTCCACCCACACATCATTATTATTGCATATTGTAGGATTATTAGAAAGGCATTGATCGTGTACTACATCCACTGTCATTTCTACACAAGCTGTGTTTTATATGTAATAAACTCACATACAGTACATTTTCAAGATTGAAATGTGGCATGCATATATATATATATATAGTACCGATTTTCTGATGAGACAAACACTTATCATTTCACAAATCCAGCTGAAGTATTGGCTTTCCCTATCACATGGAATATAATGATCATCACTATATGATTGAAAGACTATAATATACTTAGGTACAATAAATATGTCAAACTTTCAGTTATTGATAATAAGAGTTTCATTTCGGCACACTATGCCATGCAGTACAAATGAGAGAACAAAGGTAAATGGAGAAATGGTCAAATACAAGAGTGTAAAGTAGTTGTCTTTTGTCTTTGCCCTCTCCTTGATTCTCTCAGTCTGATCACAAATATATATATATATATCTCTCATTTCTATACACTCGAATAAATGTGTTTTTCCTGCCAACAGCTGATGGTATTAAGCTCAAAAAGTGCTCAAGAGATATGTGGGAATAAACTTTCAGTGCAATGCATTGATATGGTTTTTAAATGGTAAATTCACATTTATAATAATGTTAGAAGGTGCAAAATGTCATGTAGCACCCAGTAATGTAATCATTTCCTGAAAATGTAATAAAGCCTGAAAATGTAATACAATTTGCACTTAATCTGATCAAAAATGTAATAAAACCCAATAATGTAAAAACTTGACCAATAGTGAAATGAAATGTCCCGATGATATTGTAATAACATTTTTACAGATAAATGTCTTTTGGGTTTTTTTCAAAACTGATGTAATAATTTTGACGGCTTTTCTCGGAAATGTAAAGTGTGTAACATTTATAATACTGTTAGCGTCATGTTAGCCGACTAAAAACACAAACATCTGACACTGATTTCATGTCTGGAAATGTAAACTCTGTTGTAAATTTCAAATTCTACGTAAAGCCTCGAGTTTACATTTCCAAACATGAAATCAGTGTCTTGTGTTTTCAGTATTATAAACTTGCACACTTTTAAAAATGATTACAAAAAAAAAGACCCACCTGAAAGGTATTACATTATTTATAAAAATGTGTCAGTCAACACATTTTATTACATTATTGGATTTTCAATCAGGTTAAGTGCAAATTTTACATTTTCAGGAAATTACTACATTATTGGGTGCAAAATGCCAAATAATGAAAATGAAACCATATGGATAAAAATAACTTGCTATTTTCAAAGCTGCATGCAAATACTGCATGTAATATAATACAGTGAATGTTAATGCAGATTTATATTATACAGCCTATCTACAAGACATGCCAACTATATTTATACCACACAGATATTGTTATGCTGTGTGATATGGGGAAGAGCTGCTGGCTGAGCATTCACAACTATAGATTTGCTGATAAGACTGTGTGCGCTCATGTCCTCTTGCTTTACACTGGACGCATTCGCCTGCCCTTGAAAATCAAGCCAAGTTCTCTCCACGTTTTGCTGAATATGAGGAAGTGTAGATTTACTGTGATGTAATGTGAGCTCTGAGTATATTTCCTGTTTAAATGCTATGATTATCGCAACAGTTTTTTTTTCTTTTGTTGGATAAACTTACTGTTATACAGACCCTCAATGGCATTTTGGTCAAATTTACAACTTACCTTGCCTTTTGTTTACTCTAACAGTCTAGATTTTTAAGGTGAAATGTCTATCGTACAAATGAGCCATCACATTTTTCTTCAAATTGCACTGGATGAAAGATGATAATTATATGTTTGAGTTATATGTTTGAGTTGTGTTAATTGCACTTTGACACATCCACAAGCAGACAGACAACTTGCATAAAGGCTGTCTCACCACACAGGGCCTATTAATACTGTCGTAATATGCACAAATGCTGCCATGTACAAAATAGTGAGAAAGATAAACTGATACCACAACGCCATCTCATGGGAAGCAGCGTAAATAGCACGCCACTTTTCGCCATGTTTTGCGTGTCATGAAACACATTTTAAGTTTTTGCGTGTCATTTTAGGCCCCTTCCTCATTCCCAGCTCGTCACATACGGACGCACTAAACTATGACTTCACTACGGTCGCAGTTTTAAACTGTGATTAACATTGTGAATTCAAACAAAACTTATGTTTAAGCAACAAAACTAGGTGGTTAAGTTTAGGGAAAAATGTGTGGTTTGGGTTGAAATAAGGACGTTTGTTATATGTAAATTAACTTCCGTACATAAGTTGTGTAATCAATGTAAATAACCAAAATCAACGGTTAAGGTAAATTAACTCGTTGCACACGGGACACAAGTCAAACCATCCACCATCCACCCCTCCCTCCTTAAACAGACTTTCTTGGTCTTTATACTACGTCTCCTCACTTCGGAGCAGTTGCTCTGAGCGTCTAATATTGACGCAGATGGCTTTACAGTTGAAAGCCCGGTGCGAAGTCATGGCGGAAAATGACACACGAAAAGCAAAAACAAGCGTTGCGATAATACGCAAAATGACATAACAAATTGGCGTGTTATTCATTCAGCATTTCATGAGACCAGGCTGCATATCACCGCAGCGCATCTCACTACTGGATATGTTTGATTTGTCCGTGTGTTTTTCATGCCCTTGATGTATATATATATATATACTTTCTCTATCAGTGTGTGCCATTTTTCTCATTCTGCCAGGTGCCGTTACTTTTGTTTAGTGAGGGTGTGCTTCCATTCTTTTTGTTTGCAGCTGACATTTTCTGGGCAGCCTCCGCAGCGGCGTCCATTATCTGTTTCTCCTCCTGCTCCGTCTCACGGTGGTAAAAATAGTTAAAGTTGGAGACGATGACGGGGACGGGCAGGGCGATGGTCAGGACACCGGCAATGGCACAGAGGGTGCCGACCATTTTGCCTCCCATCGTGATGGGGCACATGTCTCCGTATCCCACGGTGGTCATTGTCACCACGGCCCACCAGAAGCCGTCAGGGATGCTAACGAACTGCGTCTGGGGCTCATCCACTTCTGCAAAGTAGATGGCACTTGAGAATAGGATGACTCCTATAAAAAGGAAGAAAATGAGCAGCCCAAGTTCCCTCATACTGGCTTTCAACGTCTGTCCCAAGATCTGAAGCCCTTTCGAGTGTCGGGAGAGCTTAAAAATTCGGAAGACTCTCACGAGCCGGATGATTCGTAGGATCGCCAGGGACATGTTCTGACTGGAGTTCAGATCATCATCGGGGGTCGTGGCCAGCTCTGTTCCGAGGGTTACAAAGTAGGGAATAATAGAGACAATGTCAATGATGTTCATGATGTTATTGAAGAATTCACTTTTGCTGGGGCACACCACGAAGCGGACACCGACTTCAAAGCAGAACCAAACGATGCAAATAGTCTCCACAATGAAAAAGGGGTCCGTTAAATACGCAAACACGTCTTTGGTGGTGGAATGAGGCGCAGAACCGCGTTGGGTCCCGTTGATGAGTTGGGTTAAACCTGGGGGGAAGTCAGTGTCTTCCCTGAACTCTGGCAGAGTCTCTAGGCAGAAGATGACGATGGAAATGACGATGACAAACACGGAAACCAGAGCGACGGATTTGGCTGCACTGGAGCTTTCTGGGTATTCAAACAGGAGCCAGAATTGTCGCTGGAGTTCGTTGGTGGGCAAAAGGACCTCCGGCTCTTTGATAAACCCTTCGTCTTCGCGGAACTGCTCCATCGCTTCGTGACCCAACTCGTAGAAAACGATTTCATTAGCAAAAACATCTAAGGGAACATTGGCCGGTCTGCGGATCCTCCCCCCCGACTGATAGTAGTACAGAATACCATCAAAAGACGGACGGTTTCTGTCAAAGAAGTATTCGTTCTTCATCGGGTCGAAGTAGCGTATCCTCTTCGTGGGGTCACCGAGCAGCGTCTCTGGAAACTTATTCAGGGTGCTGAGCTGGGTCTCGAACATCAGGCCCGAAATATTGATGACAACTTTCTCGTCTTTTTCTTCAAAGCAGTGCTTGTCAAACAAATCTTCATTCTCGTAGCAATCCTTCGCCATCTTACTGAAGACGCTGTCGGTGGGAGACTCGCTGTTGATCAGGAGCTTCAGATTGGAGATCAAACTGCCACTGCTGGAGTTCCCTTTAGCGGTCAGAGTCGGAGGAGAGGACGGTGACAGCCCTCCTTGACCAGACGAATGCCCGCGTCGTCCTCTGTGCGGCGAACGGGGAGGAGAACTCAATCGGCGCATGAGGAGATTCTGATCGGGCGCCTCTGAGGGCGGCGAAGTCGGGTACCCAGAGTCGCTCGGGTCTCCGAGGTTGATGCCGACGTCATCCATGTTCTCAAAATTAACAAGCGGCACCTCCATCGTCTGTCGTGTTGCTAGCCACAGCTCCGTCTATCAGCCTGGTTGGAGCGCAGGAGACAGAGGGTGCCGCGCTGCAGATCCTGGCGGGGCTTCCCTCCGCCTGGTTATCATTCAGGCAGCCGTAAGCTTACGTTTGGATTCAGTCCTCTGTGTAATCTGTAGAATAGGGGTGAAAAAAACGCAAAGTTATGTTATATTTTGTCAAATTGTGCAATACAGTTTTGTTGGTAAAGAGATTTTTCTGTCAGCTCGTGTTTGCATCAGCAGAGAACTTGACATCTGATACTTTGCTTGTACAGTTATTTTTTTTCCGCCAATTCTCTCCCATGAACAAAATAAAAACACAAGCTCTGCAAGTTTGGCTGTGAAAGTGCTTACACTGGGTATGGGTTATTGCTGATCATGTGCTACAAAACTGAACATGTTTAATTTTCTAATGGAAAAAATATCTGAGCTATCACTTATGAGGGGAAGTCGAAACTCATCAAAACTGAAACACATTTAAAAGGGGTCATTTAACCCATATCTCCTTTTTTATTTATTTTCCTAAATATTGTTTTTTTTACATTTCCAATCCAGGGAATATCAATGAAACTGGTGTTTGGTTGTTTTGATAAGATATATCAAAATATTTAGATTTTCATGAATCATGTTATTTTTTTAAATTGTGCTCTTGAGGGAAAACCAATCAAACTGTTGTTAGTTTATTCATTTTAAGAACGGCTTTTATCCGTTTTTGCAAATTAACTCTTCACGTATTCCTTTTGTTTGAATGCGAGTCTCAAACTACTGTTTTCTGGTTAATCCATCCCCAACCCTGTTTGGGGTAATCTACCAGCATCACGTTTACTTAATCTCTAATTAGCTGTTTATCATTCCATTTGTGTGGTCAGACAGGTAACCAAATCCCGACACATGCGCTTTTAAGCTGCAACCTCTGTGTCCACTTGACACCGAGGGCCCTGCGCACTCCGAGAGACTCATCTGCTTCTATTTCCACTCGCAGTGCAGCCGATAACGTAACAGTCCAGGATATGGGATTGTATCTTCTTATCTGAGGACATCATGATACAGCTTGTGCAAAAAATAAATGTATTGATTGTGCCAGGTCAGCAAAGAGGGGTTACTGAGTCCAAGAGAAAGGACAGCTGAAGATGCAGAGAACAGAAAAGTGCCGTTTGATCAACACTCTTGCATCTTTTAGACACTTTTAATTGTTTCTAAAAGCAACTTCTTGCTGCTAAATTGCAACTAACTTACACAGCACTGAAAGACAACACTGACATCACATCACAACCCTTATCAAAGCACCCAGAAATACATGCAAATATATCTTCAATTAAGTGTAAAGTTTAAATCCAGCTGTGTGCAGATGTCCGCACCACTCACCCGTGTCCCCGGCTCTGCAGAAGTTGTTGCGCCCTCTCTACCCTGCCTGGCGGCTCCGCTCTGCTCCCCCTTCCTACCTTCAATCTCTCCCTCATCCAGACTCACAATCAAGAGTGTCTCTAGCTCTATTAAAGCTCCCATTGAGTAATCTAACACCCTATACGAAACCAGAGATGCTAGAGGTGCCCACACACACGCACAAACTTACACATGCCTGCGCACACAAACAGAGAGAAACACACACACACACACACACACACACACACGAAGGAAACTCACTGTATTTTGAATGTGGGGGTCACCTGGCTTTGTTCTCCCTGCTCCCTCCTCCGTCAGTAGGATAAGTGAGGGAGCTCTCTGATAGGAGATTTACCCCGCAGGAGCCAATCACTGTTTGAGGTGGCGAGGGGGAGAGTGGGACCCACTCTTTCCCCCCTTTCCTGTAGACTAAGCATCCACATGCAGGATCATCCAATCCACCCTCACCTTGGGGATTATACTGTATTCTTCCCCTGATACAGCACTTGTCATAGCTCTCAATACCTGCAGCAGCGCACATCTGCCCTGGGGATTCAGCTTTCTCTTGTTTACATCCTTAGTGGTGCACGCTGATGTGAAGTCTTATTTCATCTGACAGCAATATTCGATGAAACGGTCACAAATGTTTTCCAAATATTCCCTGAAATCTCAATCACCAACTTTTCTTCTCTTTTAGAAGGCAGTCCTTCTGTATCCCTGTGCTAAAATCCATCAAACATATGCCAGTTCCTCTTTGGAAAAACACAAATTTGACAGTACACGAGAATCAATTTCAATGCTAAATACTTAGTTTTCACTGAGGTCATTTAGTCCCCTAGAGGTGTGAAATATAGATCTGTGTTCATAGTGTTGAGAGTAAAAACAGTCCTTTTCCAAGAAAATCCTACAGATGTGTTTTTCATTTCTGTTGTCCCTGCCAACTCCAGCGCCTCTGAGCCTGCCAGCTATTGAAGGTTTGTCAGATTAATACAGTCGTGCTGTGGCTTTGAAAAAATGTGACAAACCTAATTAAAAAAAGGTTAAATTCAAATTACAGAAAAGCCGCTATTCCTTCTTTAAGTCTTGCTGAATTCTCTGGAGGAGCGCAAACTTTAATCAAAGTTAATCTTGTACTTTTTCAGAAGGGCGGCCAATTTGGCAGCGTCGCTTGAATATTGTGTTACCTGATAAGAGAACCAGTTGCCTGAAGTCAGAAATCATTCTCTCATCTCACTCTCCCTCCTGCTGCTGCAGCCTGGTAACATTGCGGCGTGAGCAGCACCACTGCAGGCACACGGGCACATGGCTTCAAGGTCACACAAGACTGTTTTAAGACTTTGCTATACATCACCACACGCCATCACCCTCAGGAATCTCATTACGTGCCCTCACGGGAACATCACGCACATGTGCATTAATGCATATATACTGCATTAATGCATATGTACCTTTGTACCTGAGATATACATGCAGGTTTGTCCCATGTGCACGAGTACAGGGATGCAGGGATGTGCATGTGCATGCATAAACATCACAGCTGACTCAACATGCTCCATATATATATATATATATATATATATATATATACACAGGGATCTTTTTCTTGCATGATCCTGCAATGTCCTGGACATGTCATTGAGAACAGCTGAGGCATGACCCATCACTTAAACACTTCATAATAGCGACAGGCAAAGAGAGACAGGAAGACGGACAGCAAGGGGACGATCATAGACTGTGCGTGTCAGACTAGGAAGATAAATAATCGATCCATTCCCCTGCTAAATGATTTGTGTCAGTAAAAGAGGGAAAGGGGAGGTACGTGGGTGAGATATGAGCTACAGGAAGAGGTGGACTGCTGCAGTGTCACTTGTCTCAGGGCTCCTGACAGCAGAGGGATAACGTCCCTCCTTCTGTCCTTTTATGCAGCCCTCAATCCATCACCCATCCCTCCCTCCCTCCCTCCCTCCCTCCCTGGGTCCAGCCCTACCCCCGATGACACTGTCACCTTACCCGTTAACAGACTGTGTTGACAAAGCAATTTCTCCATCAGCATGCTTGTGCGTGAACTCTACTGACGCTGCACAGGTATAAACACCTCCTGCACCTCCACCTTTACAGAGCTCGACTTTGAGCCAATAGGAATATTTGTCCTGGAAAAAGAAATTATAACTTTAACACTGAAGTGCTCTGGCTTACCGAGTGAACAGCACCTGGATAAAGCCTGTGGAGATAGGTCTGGCTACACAAGACTAACACTAAAATGATGTGAAGTATTCAGATTGTTCATTAAAAGTAGCATTAATGAGGCACACTGGTGGCTCAGTGGGAGCGCACGCGCCCCGTGTACAGAGGCTGCGATGCTGAAGTCCTCACCGCAGCAGCCGCGGGTTTGACTCCCACTCGTGGCCCTTTGCTGCCTGTCGTCCCCTCTCTCTCACCTCTCTCCTGTCTACCTTCGGCTCCACTATCAATAAAGGCAAAAAGCCCAAAAATAATCTTAATATAAAAAAAAAAGTAGTATTAACACATTGTGAAAATACTTCATCACAGGTGAAGGTCCTGCATTCAAAATGTTTTATTTAGTTCAATAACACAGAAGCTAAGCAATGTCCTGCTGTGGACGGGGCCACACAGCCACCTGAGAAAATCAATATCAGTTTAAGTGTACACTATATTTAGAATAATTTCACCGCTTTACCCAGCCGTCACACAGCCCTTTCCTTTGGCACTACATTTTCACAACCGTACAACATCCGTATTCCTACACCCATTCAGTTCTTCTTCTGTAAACTCTGGTTTACACAGTGAAGGGCATTTCAGTTTGCTTCTCCAAACTGGGGCCGTGCCGACCGCCATCTACTGCAGGCAATACACGGACTATAGATAACCTCATGCAACCCCACTTCAAAACATCCGGACTATCCCTTTAATGTTTTTTCCCTTTTTTTGCCCTTTCCATAGAGGCATGTTTTGTCCCCTGTATGGGAGCATCACAGTATTATCCAGCTCTGCTCTGATTGGTTCAGTCGGAGAGTAGATCGACATCAACCACCTCAGTGTTTGTATATTGATTTGTGATGGTTATTGGTTTTAGTGATTGGTTATGGCTGGACGAAGATCTCTGTTAGTTTGAAACATTGCTCTTTTGTAATTAAATGAGCTGGTAGCAGTCAGTACAGTGTGCAGATCTTTTGTCTGACTTTCTGATTCAGCACCTATAGAAGTTTGTGTCTGGAAATGACAAAGTAACAAAATATGTGGACTACTACGCATCTTGTGCACATGATCTTAGTAATTCTATCTCAAAAGCCCATATGCTCATCCATTAAGGGTGACAGGATTTCAAAGTGCATGTCAGGTAGCACGGATTAGATATTCCAGCCTGGTAATCTTATAGCAGTTGTAAAGGCAGCTGGTTATTCCAGTCTAGTAATCCTATATATTGCAGCAGAGGTTCTCCTCATTGCAAATAACATACAAGGTTGGGTCAGGAACATACAAGGGCAAAACAGCTAAAGTATAGAAAAACCCCATACAGCTCAAAACACAGACACATGTTCATGCAGAGTGCCACAAGTCCATTCAGTCAAAGATCAGGGTTTCTCAATCACAGGTTTGGGATTCTTTGTAGGTTAATTTGGTATCTATGGGGTCACAGAAGACTGGAGGCTTTAATGTTAGATATTACTTTGATAATTGTTTCATTGAAATAGATTTTCTATTCAGTTATTTAGGAGCTTCCTATCTGGCCTTGACAATAGAATACAATAGAAAACAAAAACAACTGCAGGTCATGGTGGCTTGAGGGTTTTAAAAGGCTGACCTAATTGCAATGTCCCCACTTTTGAGTCTGGCTTTTTCATTTGAAGCCTCATTGAGATTAAAAAATCTCCTTTTCAAGAGTGTCCTCCTGGCCAAGATAGGCAGCGACAGCAGTGGCAAAGAACACATGACGGGATCACACCTCGAAATCAGAATTAAACAGGAATGTAATTTATAAAATCATGAATAACATTTCTAATGAAATCATATAAGAGATTTAATCCTAAAAATGGCCTACATGACACCTTAAAACAACCAACAAGCTATCTAAAACCATAAAAATAACTAAGAGCAATCCAAAAACAACAACGTATTCAGACAAATCAAGATTCTAAAACCAAGACCACCAAGTGACTTGAATTCACCTTTGTTCTTTGTCATCCCTCCTCTCTCTCCCCTCATTTCCTGTCCTCTCTTCACTATCACTATCAAATAAAGGCAATAATGACTGAAAAGAGAAAACTCGTGACAAACTGAAAACTCTGTGAGGTCATAAAAAACCCTGCCCTATACCTCCTGAGTTTTACACGCCTTTTAACAACATGTTACCTAACATAATACAGTACAATAGACTGTAAATGGTTCACTACGATGACGTAAATATATGTTGGCAACACTTCATTTTACAGATCCACAAATTTCCTAAGTAGAAAATAATTAGCTTGATTGCAACATATTACAAATCCTTAAAAAGCTAGTGGTACGGTGACCCTGAGAGCGCACTGCAAACACAACTTCAGCAAATGGCTTGAGAAACAACACATCGCTCGTTGTTGCGGTTTGTGGATTATGAGGTGATTGAAGTATCCGTCAGTGGTGTTGGGAAATTACATACGTTTTTAATTTAGCTTTTATTTTAACATTGCGATGGCATGATTCAGATAATATTGCAAATATCTGCTGTTAAGCTAGTGTTAGCTTTCTGCTTATTATTATTATATCTGAATCATGCGATCATGATGGATAGACAACTTCAATAACTTCATAAACCAGAAACCATGGCAACAACAAGCGAGTCCCAGCATCACTTTTCAGTGTCCCCTGGAAACACTTTCTCTTGTGTTGTGAGCTCTTTACAGCGCTTCATCTAAATGCTGCACGTGGTGTCACATTGATGTTTTCGTGTGCCGTCACGTTGATTAAAATGTTTCTTTATTTCTTAATTTGCAGTGTGTTGAACTCTCAGGGCCACCGTACTCCAGACATGTTAGAAGAAACACGTCCTAAATGACAGAATAGGTCGTTTGCCAAAACGACATATATGACCGTTCAATGTAACGGTCGCAGTTTTAAACACATGGTGTGAAACGGAACTACTTTGTGAAGTTTAGGCATCAAAACTACTTGGTTAGAAAAGATCATGGTTTGGGTTAAAATAAAGGTTTGTTACTGACGTAAGTCTGTGACGTAGTTACGTCCGTGTCGTGATTATTTACCAACGTAGTTACCTTGGTTAACTTAGAATAAGCCAAATATTGATTTTTGGTTTCACACAAACAGCAGCCTCCTGTGTGAAAGTCCTGTGTTTATTTGACCCATCCCTCCGTGGACTTTGTCACTCTTTATACTACATCACCTGACTTCCTCCTTTGCCCCCGTCATAATTACTACAGCCACCTGATCACCGCCTAATAACAAACATAAATATGGGTCGAAATAAGCTGCTTGCACAGACGACCTATACAGCCATAGTCTGGTTATAAATAAAAAATACTCTGCTATGAATAATAGTTTATGTCTATGTAATTGGATCTCATTGAAAAATCCAGAATCTATGAATATGCCAATATTTTTAGTCTCAAACTTGAACTTCTGGACACAAGATGTCTCCACTGAAAAAGTCACCGGAGGTTTAAAGTTCTCACAGCACACTGATGTAAGTTACATCTCAGAACAGCACTAACTTCCGGACACATCCTAAACTGAGATGTAAGGTGATCGCAGAGAAACTCTCTCTCTTCAGCAGATGAATGTGAAAACTAACTGTGCATAAATCATTCTGCACACTGAAGGTCAAACAGCCAAGTAAAAGTAACAATAAGCAGAACATATTTTGTATGGAGTGGGACGTCAGTACATTTTTGATGGAATAATAATTATTCTGTCCTGTGAGTGCACACTTGCCTTCATTGTTTGGACAGAGGATTTGGCCTGTAGCTGACTCTGAGGACTGTCACTAAGGAGATTATGTAACACAGGAGATCAGCCCGGAGAATCACCCTCATAGATGAACAGTGTGGACTAAATACTACAGACTTAATTGAAATGTCTGGATTGTTTCCAGCCTCACTAATCAAAAGACAAGTGCTAATCTTGGATGACTCTTTGGACCCGACACGGGAGGGGAGGAGGCGCGTGTTCAAAACGAACCAATCAGAGTGCAGCCGCAACATTTAACACTGCAATCCTCTGTGGTTTTAAACTCACCGATTAAATTACACTTTCTGCAGTTTTTCTGCACAAAAACATCTTTTTGCATCAACCGGCAGACGCTATAGCACACTGTAGATTCCTTCAAAGCACCATCACGAGCAGCGAGGAGAATAATTCTCCACACAGGGAGCATGAATGCCATGCACCACCCACTATTTTTGACATCAACATTGCTCACCGTTGGACGGGGAGGTTCCATGGCTGCAGGCGCTCCGAGCTCATCCAAAGCCTCCTGAGTTACAGAGCCTCCTCCTCATGTTCCCATATGGCCTGTCGTAGAGTACAAAACATTACGATGGTGAGGAATTACCAGTGAGATTCATCAGATTTCAACTTAACTGCAATTTCTTCAACATTCAACTATTATGATCAGATAATAAAAACATGCGCTTTAACCGCTACAACTATGAAAATAATCAGAGCAGCATTTCATTTTGTAGTTTTACTGCTTACATTTAACAGCATCTACCAGTATTTAAAAACAAGGTTTATCAGTTTCTCCATGAGTTTTAAGTATGAACACTGTTTAAAAGCATTAAATTGAATTTACCTTGTTATCCTGCGGTGAAAGAAGCTTGTCTAAAGTCACTCACGCATCCTCTTAGATTAAATGTCCAAACGGGCAATGGCAGAGTCTTAAGGAGTTGTAAATCTCTCTAACGCGAGAGGTTTTGACAGAAGGCAGGGCAGATACAGTTAAATACTCCATAAACAGGACAGATGTTTTGAACAACAACATGGTTTCAATCGATTCGGTCAGTCTGAGTAACAAATCCTTACACACATCATGTTATTTCAGCTTTTGTACAGGAAACACGTGATCCCCTTTTTTGTTATAAGTCATAATGCATCGACAGCAATACAATCCACACGACCTTCACATAAGGACAGTAGATGTCATTTGAAACCTCAAAGGTCTTTGTCATCCCTGAATAGAAACTGTGTTCCCTTCCCCTGTCCGTCTGTCCGTCTGTCTATCTGTCCCCCCCCCATCACCTGTCTGTCCATCTGTCCCCCCCCCCATCAATGTAACGAGCCAGAAACTGAAGTGAACTTCTGTTTGTGCAGCACGAGGCTCATTTTTCTCATCGCTAGTCTGTCTGCCTGCCAGGTGCTCTTGCGTTGGCTCTCTATCATATTTCACACTCGTGCGTAGGATTCAATGGTCACACACCAGTTTTTTTGAGTGTGTGCGTCCACCTCTCTGCCCTCTCTCTTGTTTAGTCTTTGTTGAAAGTCAGACAGTTTAAGTGGACAAGAAGCAACAATGAGAATGACATGCCATCACAAAGACAGAGCTTCACCTGATTTTACTTCATCGTGACTTTTATCTGATTTAGTGGTACAAAGATTGACTGCTGTTGGTCAAAAACTTTGATTGCAGACAAATTTTGAATCTCAACAAATATTACCTGGATTATAATTATTTTTTGCCAGAAGCAGGTCAAAGTTTTCACTTATCCAGTGAAATATCTACACATCTACTTGATGGATTGGAACAACATTTGGTAGCCTACAGACATTTGTGTCTCCCTCAGGATGAATTGTAACATCTTTGGTGATCCTCTGAGTTTTCATCTAGCGCCACCATCAGGTCAACATTTTAATTTGTCCAACACTGTAATTTATGACCAAATACCTGCGACACTGATGACATTCCCATCAGTTCATCTGTATTGTAATTAGTGCTAAGAAGCATGCTAACATGCTAAACTAAGATGCTGAACATGGTAAACATTATACCTGCTAAACACACAGATGTATAATAAAACCTGGATACAGCGATCGAGGCGGAGCTCCGTTCATTCCTATGAAAGCTGCTCAGTGGTGCATGAAGCCAAAAAAGCTCAACTGCCGCCTCTAAAAATCCCCGGATGAACGGCACTACTTCCACGTCATGTGGCCCATAGAGAAGGCGCACTAGAGACTTCTGCCGACGGAGCCGGCTACATCCGGTTTAGCGATCTG
This sequence comes from Heterobranchus longifilis, assembly GCA_028570985.1. Taxonomy (NCBI): domain Eukaryota; kingdom Metazoa; phylum Chordata; class Actinopteri; order Siluriformes; family Clariidae; genus Heterobranchus; species Heterobranchus longifilis. The sequence goes on from JAOVVB010233534.1 coordinate 17,644, forward strand.
GCTAACTTGAATGGGGATTAAAAGATTCAATCTTGCGACTCTTTTCTCTTCTAGACTTTCAAAATGTTATCAAACCAAATGGATCAAATCCTGATAGTGAAACGAGTCATTTCGCAGGGGTTGTGACGCCAAAAATAAAGTATCCATGGATTTATAGATCTCTCTTTCGGCATGTAAGTCAATGGGAAAAAATATTTTTGGGCCCCATGGCATCACGTGACGGCCACCATAGTTGTAATACCACCGTTTCAAATTGGCTTCAATGCCCGGTGCTCATCCTGGGGGCCTGGCTAAACATCAGCATGTTAGCATTGTCATTTTGAGCGTGTTAGTATGCTGACATTAGCATTTAGCTGGAAACATTGCACCTAAGCAGAGATGGTTTAGAAAGGAGATGGCGCAACATAGAGTAATTTCCTGTATCTGTGTCACATGGGTTTAGTCTCCAGCTGCCCCGCCCCTTTAGGAGACTAGCAGCAGGTGTTCAATGTTACTCCGATGGGAGAAATGAACGTGAGCACAGATTATGACCGATTCTTTCACCCCATAGTCATCGAAGTAAACATCGGACCCATTTTCACAGGCCACATATCTTCCGAACATTCTGACACTAAATCTGCATTTTTCAGACGGACAACTTTGTACAAGATCAGTTTCTGTCTCAGAAACACACTTTCACGAGATCTGGCAACACGGCTAAGCTGTCAACATCAATAGATGTACGTGAACACCCTAGCTAACTAATTTTCTATTTTTTTATTTTCTAATTTAATGCTAAATATGGCTGTGTAAATAATGTTAGCAAAAGAAAATATGAATTCATGACCAATATAACCTTGTCAGGAGACAGGAAGTGTATTTCATATCATTGTTGCAGCTTGTAATGCAACATCTTTTGTTATAGAGCATCTTTGACCCAAGTCCAGCTTCACAGAGCTGCTAGCACGGCTGTAGACTCTTACTCGTTTTTACTCTGGTAAGTGAAATAAACAAACAATTAAAAATTAATGTGCAAACAATTTCAATGCAAGACTATTATTGCCAGGTCCTGGTATCTGTGGTTGATGACACTGACAGGCCAATATCCAATATTCATTCAACAATGAACATAATAAACTAATAAATAATGTCATCCCTATAATAAAGACAATTAACATTCAGCATCTACCTCCCACATATACAGTAATGCATGAATGTAATCTAAGGCCAATATATGCCTTATCAGCAGGCTGCAGCTCTAAAAACCCACACAATACCCATCATGCAATCCCATGCTGCCAGTATACTCTAACAACATTTCTTCATGGCTTATAAAATATTTCTGCACCAAACGCAGTGCTGAATCCTCTAAGGTCTCTGGTTGCCTTGTGTAGCCTCCATGTATTGGTATGGGCAGGAAATAGATACCCCGGCATGTGTGACTCAAAGGTGCTGAAAAATCCCCGGATGCTGCCGTGTTACTGGGGACAGACGGACACTTAGTCAACTCCGGGACATTGTCGGCTACTGTTGCCGTGCCGTGGCTGCATGACTTGCTGCTTTGGGAGAATAGAACAGCTAAACATCTTTAAGATTGCAGAAGTGATGGTACTGGTTTTCACACATTTTAGTATGGGTTTAATAAAAACAAAGACGTGTGCTAATGGTTGATAATCAGAGGTATTCCTGTTTAAAATCCCTAAACCACATGCATCTTTTTTTGCCGTTTGAAATAGTACTTTGTAGAAGTAGTAGTAATATAACAAACATGATATAACATAATTTCCTCCATTGTGTTAAGGTTTTGTTTTCCACCAAGTGCTTTCTACTGCATCACTCTCTTTGATAAAACATGAATAATAAATGAAGGCAAGCTGCTAAACCTCCTTCACTATCTCTCCTCCCCGCTGCTTGCACCTGACATGAACGCTCCACCCAGGAACCCCATTATGTCAGCAGGCAACCAGCTCCAGTTCCTTACATCATGATACAGACGTTCACTTTTTAGTATTTTATTTTAGGGTCAAGCAGTACAGAAAATATTTAGCTGCATTGCAGTTAAAGCAGCACTAATAAATATTTGTATTCTCGGATGTGTGCTGTCCAGAGGCAATACGTAATTACAACTATCCAAACCAATGACAATTGTTTTGGGATTGCTTGCGATTATGAAAAGGGGGAGAGGGGTTACAAAATGCAGGAGGCATAATATTTTTAAAAGGCAAAATATGTGTCAAAACACCATTCTGAATTAAGTATTGTGGTGTTGCAACGATGTCCCGGCCGACAAATATACAGACTTACAAAAAAATGAGAATAATGATGAGCCCTAGAGCCAAACTTTTTTTAATCCATTGGAGGTCCAACCCTATAACCCTAATTCTAAAAATATAAGACCCAGACAAAGTATTCCAAGAGTAATCCAAAGTATTTAGAATATGTTACTTCATTGGAGTAATCTAATTACCCTGCATGACAAGATCTGACCGGACAAATCAGCGTCCTGTGAGGAGCTACTGGTAGCTGCGGGCATAGTTTAGGTGTCAAAACAAGAATGGTGGCTTCACGTCACGCTATCCCCCCCAAACAGACGCCCCGACCGACCAGAGGAGGCGCTAGTGCAGCGACCAGGACATATGCCCCTATCCGGCTTCCCACGCACAGACACGGCCTAAAAAGTTTTACAGAAATATTGTTTAGCTGTTTAGCTACAAAGTGGCAACGTTTGCCATTTTACTCATGCTTCAAGGTTCAAGCACTTCTCCAACCTGCATGTGCATTGCTCTGATTGGTTGTAGGTCACGTTTTGTTGCTCTGATTGGTTGTTGGATCCAATTAAGTCCAGAGGCATTTTGGTCTGTGGTTTTAATGGAAATCGAAAATGGCCTGAGAGGTTCCAGATTAAAACACATTTGTAAATTAGTCTGGTGATGCCAGGCTAACATGATACTACACTAAACTTGAAATAAACACATACTACAAAGCATTTCCATATTAAAAGCAGCTACCAAAGTGTTTCTTAATGAACTCAAAATGTTCCATATATCTGTTCTAGCATCATAGAAAGATGAACACAGCATCAGACACAGAATTCAACACACACTCTGAACACTGTATGCCATGTTGCGAACCTCTTGTGATTTGTCCAGTCAATCAATCAGTGGATCAGCCTGTGTGATGTCAGCCTGTCAGAGGTCCAGTCAGTGGCAGCGGCTCAGTGAATCAGAGCAGATAAGAGCGAGTCCCTGCGGACGAGCAGAAAAACACCGCTGTCACTACAATCATTCCAACAGTGTGAACTTGGCTTCAGCGACCACATCCTGGCCACGGGGGCACCCACTGGAGAGCAGGCTGGGTGGAGGGCTGGTTGAGAGGGGGTCGTCTGAGAGGAAGTGTCTTGTGCCTTAGGAGACGCCATTCTGGGAGCAGCTGGTGCCCTGGCAGGATTAGATACAGAGGAGAAGCCACGCTGACAGAGAAAGATGGAGGGCATCAAACACCCACGCAGTCAGCCCTCCCTCCACCTCCTCTCTCTGCCTCGCTTAGGGTAAACAATTCAATAAAAACTATGCCAGAGATAGAAGTGATGCCCGCTATGATGCCAAGGCCAGCGCCCTCCAACCATCTGATATTGACAAAACACCCGGCTCACACTGAGGAGCACATTTCATGGAGACGCTCGGCGGGTTGGCTCTGTGTGTAAATGCACACCATGGGGACCATTCACAGTGAATGCTTTATTTTTGTATAACTTTCGTCAAATTTCGGTACCTGACAGTGCTCCTGCAGACACAGACAATGATGATACTTGGTTACTTTCCATCACTACCTGAGGTGTCATCTGTTGTCTGTCTGCTGATGTGCACTGCAGTCAGATGGATTCAAATGTCTGTGCACAGGAAATTGAAGAGTTGATTCTCTGCACCCTTGCTATGCCTCCACATTGGCATTATGTTTTCAGGTTGTCCGTCCGTCCCAGTCGTGTGAATGTGATATGTCAGGAACGCCTAGAGGAAATTACTTCAAAGCCTAAAGGATGAAGTGATTAGATTTTGGAGGTCAAAGATTAAGGCCACAGTGACCTCACGTCAGTCCGTCCCATTCTTGTGAACGCAATATATCAGGAATTACGTCAAATTTGGACCAAACATCCACTTGGCCTAAAGGATGAACTGATCAGATTTTGGTGGTTAAAGGTCAAAGATCAAGGTCACTGTGATCTCACATAACACATTTATTGGCCATTAATGCAAGAATCCATATGGTTATTATGACATAACATTTCACACAAATGTATAATAGGATAAAATGAGTGAGTGATGACATTGTATACCCAAAAGGTCAAAAGTCAACTTCATGACATCATCATCAACGCCATAACTCAGGAACAGAAGGGGAGACATTTGGTCAGATACTGAATTGGTGACTGATGGTTTAGATTTTCTGTGCTGCTGGGTTCAACATGTGTGTGAAGCATCCACATTTTGCCAAAAATGTTTTTATTAAATTCCTTCACAGTCTTCACTTATTGTGTGTGTCTGGACAGACATGGATCTAAAGTGACTGGTTGGCAGAGGCATACAACTACAAGGCAGTAATTCTAGTTTTATGACATAGTTTGAGCTTGGGGAGATTCAGTTCATTAATGTTAAGTCAAGTTGCAAGTCTTTCATGTTTTTGTCAAGTCATGTCTAAAGTTATCAGATTCATGACTCGTGTCTAGTCATGTCTTACCAATCCACACCTCTTCCCTCTGAAGTAAAATGTAAGATCTTCCCGGGAAACAAATAAAAGACGGTGTAGCTGAAGTAGCTCATTCAGTCATCAGTCTTTTAAATATTACTTTTCCTAGCCTTACCTGTTCATCAGACAAACATGAAGTGACTTAAAAGAATGAACAGTGCCACACTGGCTGAAATCCATCTAGATGCTGTCCTTTCTGTTGATTACCACAATTTCACAGTTCATGTGAAAGTCATCTAAAAACCAATTAAAACAGGTTCACGCTACATTCCTCCTCATTTCCACAGATCACAGGGAACTGCCAGCAGAATTAAAAGGTAAGATCTGGTAATTACCTTCAAACCGGCCAAAAAATTCCAGATCTATTATGTGATTTCTCCACTGGGCTTATCACGGCCTTATCAGACTGCAGGCTGATTACTGAGCGAAACCCTGTGATGAAAAATGAGGAAGAAATAGCTAAATGGAGTGTAAAATAACAGAAAACAGCATACACACACAGAGACATACCAGCACCCCTCAGGTGCTGAAGTGATTGTGGATTCTGGATAAAAACTCCCCAGGCACCCTCCTTCTCCTGGCAGCAACAGACGGATAGAAAGATGAAAGGACGGATGGATGTGTGGTGAAATGAAAGGGGGAAAGACGAGATGAAAGAGAGGTCAAGTGTGAGAGATGGAGCGACAGGTTTTCATCATATCTTTTTTGGGGGGGATTAATGGCCTATCACCTGCTTTACGCTGCTCATTTACAATCACTGATAGCACTTCATGGGTGAGTTGAACATCTGGTGGCCACGAGAAGATAAAGGGACGAAGAAAACCAAAGATTAAGATGAAGGTATGGAGTCAGCGGCCCACTGACAAGAATGAAGGGAAATGTGTCAACTTCAAAAGATTTGGCTTTTGTGGGTTTTCAGGAAAGCTTGATGTGTAGACGTGAAGTTGAGAGGGTAGGGTGCTGGTGCTGGCCTCACTGTGACAGTTGAAAAAACAATTCATCCACCTGTAAAACATTCCAGAACAAACTGAGGTATTAGTGTTACATTATTACAATGTGGGTTTTATTTCCATAGCCCAGGCCTTCAGCTCTATCAGTTATGATAATTACTCACCAAAATAATCAAATTTCTTCACAAAGTTGGGTCAAATTTGATCGTAATAACATGTGCCAACCAGCCCCATCACAGGGATGCACAAATGCACAACCTGACTTTAATCATGAATCACCTCATGTTATAAAACATTTGTGTACATTAAAACATATGTATTAATTTTCATGGTTTTATAGTTTTAGCTTATATGCCCCTACTTATATTTATATACACTTTAGATTTTAGATTCTTCTTAGACTTTTTCTTTTATTATGTGTCTTAATGTTGAACTACACTGAAGGTTTGAGAGAAACGTAATTTCGATCCTCTGTATGTCCTGTACATGCCTGAGAATTGACAATAAAGCTGA
>JAOVVB010233535.1:0-10140 GCA_028570985.1 Heterobranchus longifilis
CACACACACACACACACACACACACACACACACACACACACACACACACACACACACACACACACACACAAACATGACAATATTTCCTTTAAATAGTTCCTTTCCATGTGCAAAAAATAGAATTCTATCAACCAATGTTTGTATTTGTTAGGGGGTCAGGTGATCTTTGAGGGGAGATAGCAGGTCAACAATTACGTCATTTTATTTCTAGTAATACATTTTTTGGTTAAACGCCTATTCAAATGTTGAAAGATTAAAGTGTAAGGACATTATTATATTATGATGGAAGTATATGATGGCCATTCTCATGTTCTGTTATGTCTCATAAGTTGTTGCAGCTATTTTGGGGTTGATACCATTTTATTTACACAGATTAAGCGCAAAATTGAAAACATTTTGACCAATCGAGAATTGATAAAAATGGTCAAAAGTCCCTCCAAAATACCACATTAAGACCCTGAGGAACACCATAGAAAAATTCATGCTGTGATTTGGTATCAAAAACTTTTGACATTTGGATATTTATGTAAGAATTGCATTTTTCAGTGATTGGATGGCGAGCACTTCTGTTCTGGAAATTGCTCAGAAATCCCCTTATTGTGAATATACATATACATCCTCAGAAAAACTGCATGTTTTTTTGCCCAGAACTGCATGGGATTAGCATAAAGTGGGCATGTCTGTAAAGGGGAGACTCGCGGGTACCCATAGAACCAATCAGGAAATCAAATAGCAGCTGCCATCCTCCGTGAAGAAGCAAGCTACAAACTTTGCAAATCCTACAAGCGAGTATTTCATCCTCAAAAGACAGACTCATGTTGGACTATTCCTTTAATAAAACCCTGTGACTTCAAACATGATGGTCATCTTTTTATCACTGCTGAGCCATTTCATTTTTACTACTTGTAATGAGATTTAAAAATGAAAATACGTGCGTGGCAGTACCAGACAGGAGCAGAGCTGGCAGTGATCTGCAGGATGTGGGAATCGTTCTCCGTTGAAACAGCCGCGTCCGTTAAAGTTGCATCCGTCACACACTCCACATGTGCAGCCGTCCAGAGCCGGGTGTGTGCATGACACAGCAGGGCATCTTCTCTGTGCACACACCACTTCACCTCTCTATGATATTAAAAAATAAAAAAAAGATAAGATGTACAGTAGCTGTGAGCGTGCAGCGAGTCCCCAAACCCCAAACTCACTGAGCATGTGCAGTCCTGGCAGCCGCCCTCTCCTCCTGGAAGAATCTGCCCGTCAACATAAGTCACACCTCGGAACTGACAACCTGCACACAGACAGAAACTTCAGCTATTTACTTATTCTATGTCAGTGGTTCTCAAAGTGGGGTCCAGGGACCCCCAGGGGTCCTTGGGGGGGTTCCAGGGGGTCCCCTGCAAAAAAGGGGAATAATTTATTTTCAATAAACAAGTTTGGGGAAAGAAATAGGTGGAAAATGCAAAGAGAAAATCATAAATAAATAATCAAACAAACAAATAAATAACTAAATAAATAAATACATTAAAAATGTAAAAAATAATAATAATAAAGGCAATAATAAATACATTAAAAAAACATAAAGAAATAGTGAAAAATAGTGAATTAAAACACTATCAATTTGTAAATTATCAATTATTTTTGGTACATTTGTTAGCATATGAATGAATGAATGAAGTTATTTATTTATTTATTTATTGAGACAATCATGTATTTTATTTTTTATTTTGGCAACTTCCATCCTCCATATTATTAATTATTATTTCTTTTTTTTTTTTAACTTTATCTTTTATTAATTCTAAATTTATTTTAAATGTATTTATTTTTTTTAAATGTATTTATTATTTTTTAATTTATTTATTAAGTTGTTATTTTCCGTTTGTATCCCCCCCCCTATTTATTTCCTCAAATGTATTTATTTCTGTATATTCATCTTTAATTCAGCAGCTTCCGTCCTCCGTACAGGCGGTCCCCGGTATATTCTCTATCTTGTAAGGGGTCCTTGGCTGAAACAAGACAGAGAAGCTCTGTGTAACATGAAGTGTGATATGTTGTAATGTGGTTACCGTCACAGACGGGGCAGCCACACGGGTTGGTGAGCGGGTGAGGACAGCGTGCTGCCGGACACGGCTTCTTCATACATCTCACTGAACCGCTCTGTGAGAGAACAAGCACGACACGGTGTCTACAGAGATTAACCAGCAGAAGTGTGTGTGAGTGTGAGTGTGTGTGTGTGTGTGTGTGTGTGTGTGTTACCTGGCAGGTACATTCAGAGCAGAGGTTTCCCGGGTCAGGGATCGACTGCCCATGTGCGAGCACGGCGTTATTATAGAAACAGCCTGTCAAATAAAGAAATAAAGGTTTATTTTGTCATTTTGTAATCATGGAAATGATGAACAAACAAATGATCCTTCAGAGCAGCGGTGTCAAACTCGTCAGGCTGTTTCTCGTCAGGCTGATGTTGTCAAAAACCTGGCTCTTCACAAACTCACCCTGGTATTTTATTAGCTATAAGGTAACGAGCTTTCACAGCTGCAGCACTGATCTCTCTGCTACGACTAAAACAGACTGCCGTTTCCTCAAACCTGCCAACAATTAATTTATCTTCTGCTCTCTCTGTTGTTGTTGCTGCTGCAAGTTCTTGTATTTTCCGCTGTGAACACACTGGCTTCTTATTTACCTCTGTGAAGAAACAGGAGCTGGTCTATTTTTCATGGAAAACCCAACACTCTGCATCCACTTTCTCCTTTTTTCACAAAGACATTTTCCACCTACAGTTTGACAGTGTTGTGTCAGGTAGCATGTACTAAAGCATCTATAAAAGTGTATCCAGCAGAAAGGGCCTGCTACTCTTACTATGACGACTGCCAGTGGACAAATAGGAAAAGCATTGCATTATGTTTTAAAAACTGGAATTAATTGCAATTTTCACACTTTGCAAAGTCATCCAGTGGGCCGGACTGGACCCTTTGGCGGGCCACTTCTGGCCCACGGGCCACATATTTGACACCCCTGCTTTAGAGTTTACATACGTTCACATTCTCCGCAGCATTGTCCGGGTGGTTTGTACGGGTGGCTGCACTCTCCATAGCAGGGGATCTTGGTGCAGATGACTTCGCCTCCGTAACAGTAACAGACGCCACACGGGTCCTTGTCGTCACTAAACTCCGTGCCGTCAGGGTATTCTTTACCATGAAACATGCAGCCTGCAAGTACAAAACTGGAGATTAAGATAGTTTTGAGACAACCCTGGGAAAAATATTTCCCACAGAAAACTGCTGAAAGAAACGTTTGCGTCATCTTCGGTAAAACTGGGACATTGACTCACTGTCACAGGACATGCAGCACTGTCTCTGCACCGGGTGGTTGCAGTTGGCCGGCGGACAGCGTTTCCTCTCGCACCGCACGGAGCCCTCGCGGCAAACACACGCCGCACACGGATCTGACGCGTCGTCCCACGTGTCCCCGTTAGCTCGCTCTCGACCCTCATAGAGGCAGCCTGCGAGGGAAATGACACGGTACCCACAGAGTTCTCCGAGTTACATTTAAGACATTTTTAATACCACTTAGAATGAAATGTAATGCCAACGTCACAGGCATACTGGCAAAAGTATGAAGGATGTAATGGAAATACATTTCCGATGCATCTAAGAATGGATTTTTTCTGCCACCTCTAACTGTCGTAAAACAAACAAACAGTCAATTTTAACGTTACACACCTGCACAAAACATTTTATACATTTGGCAGTTATTTATGACGTGACGTTATTTATTAAAAACAGGGAGAAATGGAGTCCGCACACTGAAGAAGAGCATGGCGCTCGAAATGTCAGTGTGGTATTTATGGTCTGGATGTGCGTGCTTTCATAAGACCTTTGTAAACAAAATTCAATACTTTTAAGGCCTTATTTAATAATATTAAATTAATTAAAAGACCCTGCGTGTACCCTGATATAGAAAACATGATTCAACTAGAAAAAGTGCAGTTTCTTACATGACTGAGCTGCATCAAACTTTCTGAGGTATACAAAGTGCTTTGTCTTTATGTTGAAATATCTCTGCAGGACTAAAGAAATCGTACCTTCGCAGGTGCGGCAGCACTGCTGTGTGATGGGGTGGGAGCACGGAGCGAAGGGGCAGGGCTTGCGCTGACAGTGGACTGTCCCGTTGGTGCAGGCGCACGATCGACAGTCGTCAGTCGGGTGGTAGAAACGCTCCGTGTGTCTGTAGGGTCGATGTTCGTACACGCAGTCCGAGGGAGGAGCTGAGGGAAGAAAAAGAATCGACTGTATGTCTCCACTATAGATATAACTTGATGATGATTACACCAACCACAGAAGACGTACAGGCCAGTAACATAAAAAGGTGCAGCATTTGTCTGAAAGGAAAAACCTTCAAACTCTAAATCCTTGATTGCAAATAATTTGAAACAGATGCTTAAAGGATATTTATAATGGTCTCTGTTACGGTTTCCAAATAAGGATCAGATGAAGACCATTTGAAGCCATCACGTTGTATATTATTATTACATTTACATTTTTTATACACTGTCAGAGTGTGTTATCCTTGCATTTTTCACGTAATTAAAAAAAAAAAAGATTCCTGCTGTATAAATCTGTTACTGTACTGTATTACTCTACCTGCCTTTGCAAATTGCCCCCCGGGAACAAATTAAGTGTTTTGAATTGAATTAAAGGAGGAAAAGGAGGAAAAGGAGCATAACAGCTGCTTTTGAAATTGCTCACTAACAAGTATGAAAACCATAATCATGCTGGGGGCTTTTGGAGATGTAAACAGGAAGTAAAATGCTGCCATGAAGTCACTTAAGTTAGTCGGGGCTACAACTTAACCTCTATTTGTTTTAGCGTATTTTTGTTTAGATTTTTATACATTTCCACCATTAAAAATATGCCGAATTAGCTATTCGTAGTTCCTGTTTGTCTGTCTGTACAGAAAACTATCACTGGATTACTTTGATACTAAAGAAAACTTAAAAATGTGACAATTCTCAGGTGAGATGTGGAGTTATAAGGAGTCTTGATTTATAAGCACATTTATGGTGGTTTATTCGAGAGATAATGGTATCCTCTGAAAGTGCAAGTCACACTGAATCTAAAAATATGCGTAAGAAAGGATGCTTTTTGATGCAAATTGCGGAAATCGGATGATAATGGTAAAACTAATCACCTCCATGAGCTCCTGACCGTGTTGATAAATGAGTCAAATTAACCAAAAACTATGATAACTAACCTTTAGGCACTTGTCCTTTTCACATAATGCAGTATCTTTACCTCACGTCCTTTCCACCGCCCTCCTTTCATTTCTGAACTTTTCTCTCCTGCACATCCTTACCGGGACACTGGGGGCAGCACTCTCCGGGCAGCACATTTGGGTCGGAGCACGGCAGCGGCGGACACCTCTTCATCAGACACTGGACGTTCCCATTCTACAACAAACACGACGCAGAAATAAAAAGCTGCTCCAAGAAGACCACAGGTGATCAGCAAACAGCAGGGTTATTCTTACTGTGCAGCTGCATGTCCTGCACGAGTCCGTAGGATGAGGAAACTCCTGTCCGTTCGGATACTCTTTCCCAGCGTAGCTGCAGCCTAATGTAGAGGAAATGTTGCGTACATTTTAATTTGTTACGTTTATTTGTATTCCTGATATTTCGGTATTTCCTCACCGTTGCAGTTGTTCTGACAGCATGTTCCGGGCAGAGGAGCGTTGCAGTGAGGATGAGGACACTGTGCTTGGTGGCAGTCAATCTGGCCGCTCACACACTTACACTCCTCACACACACTCACCGGGTTTGGAAAAGCTTCTCCATCCACAAATATGCGGTTTTCAAAGGAGCAGTCTGGGAAAGATGGAAACACTTAGATGTTATAGTGAGCTGAAAAAAAAACAGGTGCTAGTGGATTCATGACCATATCTGTTTCTGAGTACCTGGACATTTGGGGCAGCACTCTCCGGGTGGTGTGTATGAGTTGGAGCAGTTGAGTGGAGGACACGGTCTTCTCTCACACTCCACACTGCCGTACTGAGGACAAGGGACAGAAAACACCCGTGTAGTGCACATGTGTCAAACTCAAGGGTCAAATCCGACCCAAATATCAATGTGCCTAGTTGCACAGATTTTATGAGATGCGTGAGGAAATGGCCAGATTCACGACGAGGAAGGGGAAAGTCCTCGCCGAGCTTGAGGATGAAAAGTGTCTTTTATATATGACATCACAGAAACTGCAGGGACGCAAACAGTTGATGAAGAATTTGCATGACGCAGTGAAAGCCTTTTGAACAAAACTGCGTTGCAGCAGAGAAATTATATTCACTTTCGATCTATCAGTCAGTGGCAAATTAAAGAGAGAGATGCACAGAAAAAAACACAAAAGACACTCAATATTCGGCAGGAGATTTGCCAACTTTTAGACTCAGAAAGAGTTGTAGAAATAAGAACAAAATGTTATTATTCAGGATGTATTTTGTTTTATTAAATGCCCCACACAACCATTGACTTAGAATACATCATTTTGCTTAAATTCTATGATGGCTAAGAAACTTTTTTAGGACTTTATGTGAACCAAATTGTATGTGAGAAGGCTATGGGACATGCAACAATATAATGAAATATATTAAATTTTTTCGATTAAATAAAAGCATGTAAATAAACTATACTGTATATGTCTGGGTGATTCTCATTTCCCTGAGTTTGACAGTGCGTGCATGTGTGTGTGTGAACGGAGACACGCTCACCTGACAGGTGCAGATGTGGCAGGGGTGGTCAGGAGTCGTAAACCTCTGGCCGTTGCTATAGATACGGTGGTTATAGGTGCAGCTCTCACACACTGCACAACAGGAGCCTAGAGAGAGGAGAGACACATGAGAGGTTACACAGTCATCAGCATATAAACAAAGCTCACACACACACACACACACACTCTTACCAGTGATCTTGGTGGGATGCAGGCACTCGGTGGAGGGGCAGTGTGTGTGTGTACACAACATCTCTCCGTTAACGCAGCTGCAGCTGGAGCACGGGCCCTCAGGCTGCCAGTTAGAGCCGTCCTCATACTCCACCCCCTCCAGCACACACGCTGCAAGGAGAGAAGAGCAGTTGTTGTACAGTATATTCATTGTATGTGTGTGTGTGTGTGTGTGTGTGTGTGTGTGCATTATTACCTTTGCAGATGGGACAGCAGAGATGTGGGTCTATAATGGGGTTGGAGCACTGCACAGGAGGACACTTCTCTTCATGACAAATGACGTTCCCACCCTTTAACAGATGCACGGTATATGTTTCAGTTTATAAGAGCACACAGAAACATAACAACTGTTAATGTGTCCATCACGTGTTGTGCAAAGCATAGAATCATACGGTGCTCTACAGGGATGGGACAATGATGGATTTTATCGTGGATTGAGATCAAAAACACTCACAATAAGTTGATTATTGTGAATTTCCATTATCGGGATAAATGTGAAAATCGTGAATATCTTCACACATTGACTGCAGTTTACTACAGTGAACTATCTGTGGTGCAATACAAATATTTGTTTCTTAAAGAAAGTCGTAATGTTTCAAGAAAAAATTCCAAATGTTCCAAAATTCAGATTCTTTTGGAAAAAAAAGTCGTAATGTTTCGAGAAAATCTGTAATGTTTTGAGAAACAAATTGAGATTGTTTCAAGAAAAAGGTCACAACAAAGCAAAATGTAAGGTAAAGTGATTCTAGTGTGTTTTAGTGCCATTTTAAGAATTTCGATGATTATCAGGATAATATCGTGAATCGCAATTATTTTGGCCAGGATCATGACATGAAATTTTCATATTGTCCCATGACTAATGCTCTAACATCCAGAAAGTGAGTTAATTGTCTCGTTATCTCGGTTTCACCACTTTCTTCATGCAAGTACAGCTGGACTTGCCTTACACCTGCACTGCAGGCAGGGTCCACTGCCAGCAGGGGCGAACACTTTTCCATCAGCGTACACCCTCCGGTCGTACTCACATTCTGTGGAAACACATAGACAGCGTGCAAATAGCCAACACAAACTTGACAAAGACGTGTGGAATTTGTATATTTTTGACAAATTTACAGATATACTGACCGTCGCATGTGGGACAACACTCTCCTTTGCGTGTAGCTGGATGACTGCAGGGTGGAGCGGGACACGATGAATCCACACGCTCACAAGACACTTCACCTGCCTGACAGGGAGACACGAGAATCGTGTCGACGTGACAGAGCATTTTAACATTCAGGGGCTGTCAGACACAAAGCTCAAACCCATAACCAAGAGCTAACCGACAAACCTGACGGGTCAATATATTGTCTGATATGAGCTTTTTACAGATTTATCAGCATCTGTGTCATTGTCAGGATTTAAAAACAGCTTAATTTTCACATTTAAAGTAATAATCTGGTAGATTTTCATTTAAATAAATGCCTGTTAAGTCTATCGCTGAATGAGGTAGCACAATGGTGATTGAGCCTATGGCCCACTGATGAACCAGGACAAGAAATCTTCAGGACTGCCACTTTAACCCCAATTTAAAATGTAATAACATGTATTTCTAAAAGTGCAATAAGCTTTGACAGGCTTTCTTTGAACCCCTGGGTAATTAAACGTTGCCAACACAGAATGAGCCCAGTCACATGAACATCAAAAAACCCTAAAAAATGTTTCCAGACAAACTCACAGAGCAGCGGCAGAGGAGGCAGGGGTCTCTCCTGGACGGGAACTTCTGTCCGTCAACATACACTTTGGACTCATATTGACACTGCTCACACCTACAGGTCACACACACACACACACACACACACACACACACACACACACACACCACAAACATTTAAACCTTCAGGAAATGTTTCAGTTGTCTTGAAAGTAGGAGATATATAAGGTGGATTGATGCAGGCTAGAAAGTGATGTGGATGAGATTAGGGCAGTTGGTTACCGTGGGCAACAGTCTCCAGCACGATGCACAGGGTTTCGACAAGACAAGGCCGGACACGGAAGAGGAGAACACGCCACATTTCCATTCTGGAAGAGAAACATATAATAAAGATACACTTGATTTCTACACACAAAAATTGAAATTTAATGATGCATATGATGATAAATGACATACCACACATGTGCACTCTGTGCAATGGTCTCTGGTAGGGACCGCAGCTCCGTTAGGGAAGTCATGACCGTTCACACCACAGCCTGTCGAAAAACGTGGAAAGAATGTCAAAGTATAGTATGTAGGGGGAGAAAAAGTCATAGTATAGTCTGTCAAAAAATTTCATTTTTAACCGGTCAAGTGACTTTTGTGCCTCAAAAAGTGAACGTGGATCCCTGCAGTGAGTTGGAGAAACCCACCTTGACAAACGGGACAGCAGGTATTGGGTGGAGGAGCAGCTGGGTTTTTACACGGAGTGTTACACCGCTCCCTCTCACAGCGGACGTGACCCTCCTGGTGAGAGGAGAGAACGATATCAACACACGTGACGGAAACGCTGGAAGGTTAAATTGTCCGTATCGGTATCAGACCCACCAAACAGTAGCAGACGTCGCAGGGATTCTCCACCGGCCTCCACTCGGCTCTGTGATCGTACTGGACACCAGAATGGATGCAGCCTGCAATCAGTCAAACTTTATTTCTGTAGCACCTTTCATGCAGGTTAATGCAAAGTGCTCCACAGATGATTGACAGGCAGATAATAAGACAACAGGTATAAACTGTAAAACCATAAAAAAGACAAAGCCATTAAAAAATAATCAAATAAAACTACAACTAGAGACCAATGCATGCAAGACAATAAAATGTTAGGAACTTACTAAAAGCTATAATAAGAGTATTATTAGTAAAATCTAGATAAAATAGGTAAAATGACAGAACAAGGACAAATTAAATTGATACAGTTACACTGTTTGTGCATGCATATGGTTTTATGCTGTAGGGTAGTATCGACTTATAATTATTTATTGAATTGAATACATTGCACAGTATAGTTTATGTATTGTTGTATTTTTGATGTGTTGTTTTGTCTTGTGGAGGACCACAATGGAAATAAGCCTTCGGGCTTTATTGTGTTTTTATCCTCTGTGATTTTTAATGTGTGTAATTACTGCTGTGCAGTGTTATATGTGTTTATTT
>JAOVVB010233536.1:0-10139 GCA_028570985.1 Heterobranchus longifilis
TGTGTCAGTTGAATTACAGAAATACATATATACATACTCCTAATAAAGCCTATAGAGTGTGTGTCTCTAAACATACTTATCACAGTGTGGAGCTGTTCTGGACTTCTCATTAGCCTCTGTGATCGCTCTCACACCGTTAGTAAATCCATCTTAATAACCTTTAAAAAAAAAATCATATCACACATTCATTTTAGGTTTTTTTTGCAGTGGTGTACAGTTCAGTGCTGTATATGTACGAGGGGTGTTCAAGTCAAACCCGGACTTTTCATTATGCAGAATAACAGAACGCAGTATTTGTGTCCCTATATAATCTCCTGATACACTAATGCACTCATCTCAGTCTTTCACTAGAGCTTGGACACCTTTAAGGTAGAAAGTTTCCTCAGTACGCCGGAGCCGTGATCTGACTGCCTGTCAGCTTCACGGCCTCTCAGGAACTCCTTTAATGACCCAAACATGTGTAAATGGCTCGGCGCGAGGTCAGGACTGTACAGTGTGTGCGGGTGAATGAATGATTGTGTTTACATCACACAGACGGATGAGCCTCGTACTTCCTCAGTTTGGTGACGAGTCATCATCCATTTTCAAAGATCGGGTGTTTTAAACCATCTTTAAAACCATTTCACCGTTCAAACATTTTTACCGCGGCTAAGAGTCTCATCACCGTACTGTGATTAAAGTCCTCTGTAAACGTCAATTACTTTCACTTCTTCATTCAGTCGAATTGTCCTCCGGTTTGACTTGAACGCCCCTCGTCATGAACATTATGTGAAATGTAAACGTTGCGTCAGTACAGTGGAAGAAAAATTGAACCGTTGAGACGTCACGTCACCCGTCGCTGTTGGATTAATTCATTACCTTTTTGTTTCTTTATGATGTTCTGCTCCAACTTCACATAGAAGCTTATTAATATTAGTCTTAAGATTTGCTGGTCTTATCGTCCATAAGCTCCTGAGACGTTTAAGTGTCTGCTGAAGGTTCTTAAATCGTTTTAATCTTTGTTTTGAACGATGAGATTAAAATAATGTCTCTTGTTGTTTTGGAGGGAAAGTGTTAAAAGAAATAAATAAACAGAGGTATAAACTGTGTTGGTATGACTTCTAATCTTAGTATTAACGTGATTTATCTGTGGTGTTTGTAGGTTGTACACACACGTCTCTGATCAGAAACCCAGGACAGCGTCCTCTCTCTCTCTCTCTCTCTGTTTATGAGAAAAGAAAACCTAAATCTTTCCGACAGGGTGGAGCGCGCAGTAAAATAAAATCGGCACCCAAATTAGCTGCCAGTAAGTTTAATTGTCGAAGTGATGTGTGTGTGTGTGTGTGTGACGCACCGACTCCGAAGGTGGTGACGTCATCATCACTTCCTGGAGTGGAGGGAACAATAGAGTGAGTGCAATACCTTCACCACCAAAAAAAAAAAAACCTCGTGTGCGCGCGAGTGTGAGCGCGGCCTGCTCTATGAAGAGAATGAGAGTCAGGTGAGCTGGAAAGGACACACACACCTGAGGAATGGATAGTGTGTGTGTGTGTGTTGCTGTGAGCTGACTTTTAAACCTTTTATTTAAGTGAATCACACTCATGCTCACACTCGCTGTAGATGGTTTCTGAGCTCTCTGTGTATGTGTGTGTGTGTGTGTGTGTGTGTGTGTGTGCACGCCCTTACACCCTGTCTCTCTCTCTCTTCACTCTACACACCTGTTTATTATTTCTCCGCTCACTGCAGCACACCGCTGTAATTAGCCACATTCTGTGTGTGTGTGTGTTACACACTTCCCCTGACTCTCACTGTTTTCTCAGAGAATTTAAACTTTTTAAATTTAACTGGTTTGTGTTCTTGTTGTCGCTTTGTTTGTCCTCAGCTTCAGATTTTGACAAATGAATATTTTTCTGTCTTTGATCTTTTACCACTTTATTTTAAACAGAAGCCTTTTGAGTAATCCAGTGTTTCACAGCTGTGCTTTGATCAGGGTCGCATCACTCCATGTGTCTCTCCGCTGGTCCATCAGTGACATTGTGATGATGACGAAACACATGAGTCGACTCCCACATCGACACGCTGTTACCAGTACAGGAATAACATTGCAGAGTCTCTTTAAAAGACGTCAAATTTGCAATATGCAAATCTTCTTCTAAAGCAAAAACCACTTGAGGGACCGTCTGCCAAAAGGTTCAACACAACAAACCTTGATAAAACGCAGCGTGAACAACCTGAGTAGAGTCGAAGTTCATCTGTAAACACATCAGCTAACTGGGGGACAAAATAAATGATGAGCAAATCGCAGGGTAAATATGTAAACAAAATAAAAAGGATCAGGGAGTGTGTGCACACTAGTTTTGTGTCAATTTAAAAAAAATAAATAAATAAAAAATCACTTTGTCAATTCTGTAACAAAATCCATAGCAGCAGTCCAGGTATTAACTGTTCGAGGTGTAGCTTTATGAAATGTGGCTGTAATGCGCTCCAAGATAGAAATATCTAAAAAACTATCTATATATATTAAAAAATAAACACCGAACTGCCAGACAGATGGCAAATGCGTATGAGCTTCAAAACAACTTGTATTTTTTTTTATTTATTTTTTTTAGAAATAGTCTTTTTGGTATTATTCAGTGCTGCTGTTTATATTCTGTTTTGTTATAAATTAAGAGTGATGATAGAATCGTCTATTAACAAAAGTATAAAGGCAGCAGCTGACTCAAGTTATAAGACGCTGAAATGCTGAAGAAACTTGAGCCTTACTCTGCAGCAAGGTTTACATCACCGCTCTGTGTGATGAGAGGAATACAGGGTCACTGCTTACTAACGAGTAGCCTTGATCAGCTCGCCAAATACACACTGACTGCTGTGTGTGTGTTTTATTCAAAAACATTCGGAGCAGAGTTTTGATTTGAGTGAGCATAGCAGGACGGTTGAGTTTTAGATAAACATTTCTCTTGATTCTAGTAACAAATTAGAAATGATTTGCTTTTTATTCGAGCACAGATTTCTATTGGTTTCAGTTTCTTTATAATTTCTACATGAAATAATTAAGGAAGACGTGAGTAATTGCCTCCCAATTAATCAAAGTTTTACAGGATACAGTGGTTTAATGGTCAGCACTGTGTCCTCGCACCTCCAGGGTCCGGGTTCGATTCCCACATCAGCAGGAGGTCTGTGTGTATGGAGTTTATGTTCTCCCCGTAATTGGTGGGTTTCCTTTGGATACTCCGGTTTCCTCCCACAGTCCAAAGACATGCAGTTTAGGCTAATCGACGTTCTTATGACAAAAGTGTTAAGACAAAATGGTGTCCGGGATTTCCCTCGCAGTTCACAGGCGCAGAGACGACACTGTTACATATGACGTGTGGGATTCATTTCCTTAGCTGAGGTTACAAGTGGATGGGTATGATTTACATTGTTTATTCATGTCAAAGGCGTATAAGACTCACTTTGTCGGACTTAAGAACAAATCCGACTTATGAACACGCTCCTGGAACATAAGTCTGGGACTACCTGTAGCTTTTTTGTTTTGTTTTTTGCTATAAATAGTAAATAAATACATAAACAATACCACACAATTAATAGAATACTTTAAATGCCAGCTTCCAAAACTTCCTCCCGAAACCACACACACACACCACTGATCAGCAATCAGACCCAAATGTTTCATAACCCAAACAGCCTCCAAGTCTTTAAGACGAACTCGGGACAGTTTCCTTTAGATACACTTCTCACCAGTATAAAGCTTTTCCTGTTGTTGTAGTTGTTGTTGTGGTAGAGGTGTGGTGGTGCTGTGGACGAGCTGGTGTTGTAAACATGAGGTTCTGTGGTTAATTGAGGTACAAAAACATCACAGAAGCACAGTGCTTTTTAATTTTTTTGGCCAAATCAAGAAAGCTGAGACAGCCTGCATGTCGTAGTGAAGCGTTAAACAGCTCATAAACACGTTTCTCCACAACACTTTGCAGCTCCGGAGTGAAATGTTCATGTAGATTGTAGATCTCTTTATTGTAAGTGTGAGTTTGCTAGTTGTTGTTTGTTTTAAGCCCTAAATCGATTCACTACTCCACCACCTTGGACAGTTCCAGTAGAGAGTGGCGTGTGGACGGAGTGACCGCCGC
Source organism: Heterobranchus longifilis (assembly GCA_028570985.1). Taxonomy (NCBI): domain Eukaryota; kingdom Metazoa; phylum Chordata; class Actinopteri; order Siluriformes; family Clariidae; genus Heterobranchus; species Heterobranchus longifilis. The sequence continues at coordinate 4,104 of JAOVVB010233536.1, forward strand.
TGCTCCTGCTGTGTTCCCCTTCTGATCTCACCTTCTTGGCCTTTGGGGTGGATGATGAGCTCCAGCTGTTGTTCCCCTCTGCAGTAATAAGGAGTGTTCTCTGTGTTCAGGCTCTGAGGTCTGCAGCTTCTCTCTCTCTCCCTCTCTGTGTTATTGTGTTAAATTATCAGACGTGCCCTGGTGTTAGTGTGAGTTGGAAGGCTTTGTACTAACACAGGACGCCACATGTGAGGAGATAAACTAACAGACCAGTCTCCTCCTTATTCTCAATATAAATGAAAGATGATTTAATTGACAGCTGATTGAACTCTCCAGTATTTAACTTTATTAACCTTGAAAACTCCGGGCCGTTCATCCCATCTCACTCTGTAGCATGTTTTTATTTTCCTGCTTGTTTCCTCCTAATGGAAAAAACCCCAGCTCGATGGAAAGGCATGAAATTAAATCCCAGTGTAGAGGAGAAAAGAGCTACAAGGTGCAGGCGAGGGCAGATGTGTACAGCATAAGGCAAGAAGAAGAACGCTGAACCGCATCCATATGGAGACTGTGTGTTTGTTATACATACACACGCACACACACACGTGTGTAAGAAGCTCTCCAAGGTTACGTCTCCCCGTCCCTTGGTCTGAGACTCTAACTCGAGACGCTTTCTCTGCTCCAAGTGTAACTGCAGGGTTTCACGGCTGACTGGAAAAGTCTTCAGGAGCTTCTGTGGCAGCAGTTTTACAGTCTTCATGTATAACTCTGTGAGTCTGGGTTTGGGCGGATTCTCCTCGTGAGAAGTGTCTGTGAACTCCCATCTTCTTGACTCTTTAACAGTTTTTAAGAGTTTAAGGAGGACCTGTGGTGTGGCCATTGGGGTCTTGATCGCTTTCCTGACCTAAAGGTCATTCTACCACCAGGTATTGAATTTGACCAGCTGTGGAAAAGTACCGTATTTGGACATCATTTAAAAACTGCATTTTTGTATTTACTCAGGTTATATTTGTGTAATACAGTGGAACCTTGGATTACAAGCATAATTCGTTCTGAAAGCGGCTCGTATTTCAAAACACTCGTAAATCAAATTGAATTTTTCCATAAGAAATTATTCGTTCCAAAGCCCCAAAAAATAAATACATAAAATTATTAATGCAAAATATAAAGTATAAATAAAACTAACTAATCTGCACTTTACCTTTTAAAAAAAAAAAAAAAAGAAAAGTAAAAATAAATCCAGACAGATAAGTGTTTCCGTTTGAGCGCGCAGGTGTGTGAAGTTTGTGTGTGTGAAGCCGAGAGGAGGAGTGTATGTGAAGGGGCTCGGTGTCCAAAGACAAAGAGCTCATACAGAGAGAGAAAATGGATCTTTAACCTCTCTAATGAAACATTCTTTTGCTTTACACGCGCGCTGTACACGCACGCATACAGACACGAAATAAAATGTTTTACACACACGTGGTCACAGTGTTATAGTAAACAGTACACGCGTGCACGGATGTTGATTATACCAGTAAGAGACGCGACTAAGACCCAGCGGGGGAGACGAATTAACCACAATTCCGCAGCGCAAGAGAGAGAGAAAAACCTTGGCGTCAAAACAAGAAGCGCATGCGTGATACATGATACTCGGTGCTCGTAAACCAAGACTTGCTCGTTTTCCAAGTCAAAATGTATTAAAAATCTTTGCTTGCCTTGCAGAACACTCGCAAACTGCGTTACTCGCAATCCGAGGTTCCACTGTATATATCTGTTAATCTTGAAAAATTTTACACATATTACAGAGACCGTACAAACATCGGATTGTAAATACTGTACGTAACCCAAATAAAATGTCTCACTTATTCAGGCTGTTAGATTTATTTGGATTTATTTGCAGTTTCAGAAGCTGACTAGGGAGGAAGGGTAACTAAATTTAGGAAAGCAGGGGAGCAATGTGTTAAATATGAAGCCTATTTAAAAAAAAAAAAAAAAAAAAAACTAAAAAGATAAACAAGCTCCTAAAAGCAATTTCTCAGTGTAAATAAAAGCAATGTTGCCTTGCCATGGAGTAAACAGAAGAGAAATCCAGACCACATTTTTTATTCACTCTCTCTCTCGCTCTCTCAGTCTTAGTGATACGCAGGAGGTGTTGAAGTTGATGGAATGAAATAATCATGAGGTCAGGTACAGTAGGGAAGTGACTTTGGGAAGTAAAAATGAAGGAAACCCACATACACGGGTGCTTTGAATATCATGGCAGTTTTTTTTTTTTTTTTTTTGCCATTTCATAATTTCCTGAAAGTATGCCATCTCCGAGTTTATTCATTCTTACAACCCATGATGTGATGTGGTAAGATACACGTTTTGTTCTGTCTTATAGCTTCTTAAAAAAGTGTTTTTTTTTTTTTTTTTGTATGTTGTTTTGGCCTGGGTCGTTCCTCTCTCCCATTGTACTTTGTGTTCCCACATTAATCACAGCTCTACAGCCAATCAAAGGCGTCCGTTTGTTTACATTCAGCAAGTAGCGCATTAGTAGCTTATTTTAAAGTAGATTAAATCCAGCATATTACTGTTCCACATAACATTTTGATTTCACTTACTGTATGGTCCAGGTTAAACTTCAGGCCGATATCTAAGTACTGCAAAAGTTTTATTACATTCTGTCCAGACAGTATTGTGTGATGCTGTGACAAAATCCGGCTGGACAGACAAACAGACAGGCTGACATACAGACAGAAATGTTTCTGATGCTGGTTTCTGGTCCTCCGGTGTATGAAATGTAAAAGAGAAAAGTAAAAACAAAACCGCGAGGCCACAGTACTAATAGGCAAGAAATGTGATGTTTTAGCCTTATTGCATATTTACTGCATATTTATGCACCTCTCTTATCCTCTACTGAATACAAAATAGTTGAAGCTTTAAAAAGCCTCTCATGTCAACCCTTTAAACCTTCTTGAATCTCGATTGTGTGTTCCAGCCTTCTGGATTTTCTAAATTAATTTAATAGAACACTAGAGCACTTTTGAATGTAAAGTTAGATTTTGAGATACAGATTGTGAAAACAGTGGAAAGAAAGACAAAGCATGTAATGGTGTTTTAACATCACTACGTAATTGTTTATCCTTCGTTTTTTTAACCCTGACAGATGGTTATGGTTTGTCTCTAACGTGCCATCTAGAAAATGTTGTGTTTATATCAATTCCTTTTAATTAATTTTTTATTTATAATAGTGCGTTTAATAATATACATTTTAACAAAGCTGCTTTACAGAATTTTTTTTTTAAATAATAGATTTAGAAATGTATGGCTTTATCAACTTATTCCTAATGAGCAAGCTGAAAGTAATGGTGGTGAGGAAAAACTCCGTGAGACGACACGGGGAAGAAACCTTAAGAGAAAGTAACTCAAAAGGAAGCGTGTCCTTATTTGGGTGACCCTGGATAGTACGGTTTATATTTTTGGAATAAACACATGCAAATAACAATAGTGCTCGTGTTGCGTCTGCTTCCACATATGAGCACAATCAAGCACTGAATATAAACGCTTATCCTGTAGCCTATCACAGGAGACTTTGCATGAGGCAGGGAACCCCCTGGACACGGTGCCAATCCATCACAGGGCACACACTACGGGCAATTTGGGAACACTTTTTTTGTTAGCCTAAAAACCTAGCACAGGGAAAACATGCACACAGACCCGAGGTGGGAATTGAACCCTCAACCCTAAAGCTGCGAGGCCACAGTGCCACACACTATAACGCTTTGCCGACTACAAGCAGTACAGTAACAAAAGAAAATGTTTAAATGTTACAGTGTTTGTTTAATTATAAATTTAATAAAAAGCAAAGGCTTTGGAAAATAAATTCTTCCCATAATCGAGAGCTTATTTAAATGTTGAAGGAATCTCTGAATTATAGAAAGAAATTAATAGTTAAGTAAAACGCAAATGTCAAAATTAAGGCATGTGCATGACTATACTTGAAGTGAATACTATACTTGCATGAACATATAATGTGTCTCTGCTGTCAGGAGCCTACAAATATCCTGTTTGTTTTGTTTTCTAGAACAATTCTGGCATTTAAGTAGAAAAACATGATAATATTTCATGAAACACAACCATACTTTCCAAAATACAACAAAACAATTCACAAAACACAAAAAAACGTTGCACAAAACACAAAAATATTTCACAAAACACAGCCACATTTCAAAAAACACAGCCACATTTCACGAAACACAAAAAATATTTCACAAAACACAGCCACATTACATAAAACATTGAAATTTCACAAAACATTACATTTCACACAACAGTACATTTTACAAAGAATTTACAATTAACAAAGCACAAAAACAATTCACAAAACACACCTACATTTCTCCAAACACAAAACAATTCACAAAAAACATAACCACATTTCAGAAAACATTACTTTTCACAAAACACAACGAAATTTTACAAAACACTAAGACTTTTCACAAAACATTACACTTCACAAAACACAACCACACTACTAATTTAGGGAAAAGGTAGGGACAGCATTCTGGTTTGTGATGGGACAAAACTCTCAGTTCAGAGTTTTCATTTCCTGTTTCTCGCTGTGATGCCTCAGTGTCGTCCAGTTTGAATCTACGGAAGGAGAGTTTGAACTAATTGGAGGATATTTCAGTAAAGTCACCACAACATTAAAATGTGCCTTCAAACTCTATATAAACGAGAATCTATCTTATTACTCCACTACTACTCCACATTCTCCATGTAACCAGAAATTGGACGAAGTTCCTCGAAAAAGGAAGCTTACTTTAAATGCACTCATTAAGACCTGTGGTTTTCGTGGAATAAATATTTGTTGGAAGAGAAAACCCGAGCACTTTGTTCCATGATGAGTCACTCAACTATGGAAGTTCACTACAGCAGCTATCCTGGTCGGTCTAATTCTGACTCGACCAATCAAATCAAGAATAGTGTCCTAACCGCCTCCGTAATGTTGTAATTTGGTTGTGTTTTGTGAAATGTTTTCTGTTTCGGGGAAAGTGGTTGCGTTTTGGGAAATATCTTCCTTAATGAAAGAATGAATCAACAAATAAATGAATCATATAAAATAAGAGATTTATAATTACTTATTTAACAGGACTTGCTGTAGTCTAAAAGGGTACAGTAAGTTGAGACAGGATGGTGTGTGTGTTGTATGTGTGTTGTATGTGTGTGTGTGTGTGTGTGTGTGTGTGGTATCTGTTTCCCTTCTGGTTGTGGGAAAACAGGAAATAGTTCTCCACCCTCCATTGAGAAACACATTATTTCATACACATTAGGAAATAATTCATGTACCATCTGCTTATTGTGTGTTACACTATTAAATACTTTCACTTCCTATAACTTTTGGTTTAATTCCGGTCCACGTCGACACTTGGTTAAAATCCGGTTTGTCTTTGGGTTGCAAGTAGACTCCCTTCTTGCAAGCTAAGAATCTCGAATTATCATATAAACCGTCATTGTTGAAAGGTTGACGATGCTCTTAAACGATTTTCTTGTAGTGACAATCTTTAAACAACGACTTAAGATATATCTGTTTCTTCAATACTTGGGTTAATTAGAAATAAATGTTTTGCAAATGTTTTATTGCTTGTATTTTACATTAGATTTCTCCCCAATGGATTTATTTTCCATTACGTTTTCCTTATTTTTCCATTTCTCATACATTTTTAACATTTCATTTATTTGAATGGGATTTTCTCCCCAAATTCTTCTTCTTTTTTTTTTGTGGATTTTTTCCAGATTTTATCCCTAATTTAGTTGTGTCCAATTCCTCCCCGTCACTAGGGGGCTCCCAAATTAAGGCTACTACTAGCCGAAGACTATCATGTGTTTCCTCCGAACCACGTGACCGCATCTTTTTGAACTGCTCGCTCACGCACCGCGCTATCCGCGATCAGGACAGCGCTATCCGCTCCTTCCGCTTGCGTGAGCTCACAGATGCCCTTGATTGGCTGTAGAGCTATGATTAATGTGGGAGCACGAAGTACCTCTCATCCCTCCCCTCTGAGAGAGCTCGGCCAATCAGCTCTCTCTAGACCT
>JAOVVB010233537.1:0-10139 GCA_028570985.1 Heterobranchus longifilis
AATAAAGAAAATATGAGGTACAACTAGAATAACAGCAGCAGTAAAAACAAAAATAAATAAATAAAAATTATACACACGCACACACACACTCGCACACACACACACACACACACACACACCTCTTACCTTTTTTAATGACAGAGTGGTCGAGGATGCCCAGGGCTGATCCTTCCTCCATTCCCTGTGTCAGACAGACAGACAGTCACTATCATTTATCCACCGGCCTCACACACACACACTTACACGCACACACACTCACACACACACACTTTCCTCTCTCAGGCCAAAGCAAGATGGACGGTGCAACATTAGGTTTTCCCCTCGCAGCACACACGATCAACTATCCATATCCGAGTAAATAATAAAATCTGTTACTCTTATTCGATTTCTTGGTGCCGAATGGAAAGATGGTAAATGATGGAAGTTATGACGGATGATTTGACTTTTTTTTTTTAAACAGTTTATTCATATTTCTACACAGCTTGACACAAAGGGATTTGTTTTGCCATTTAATGTTTTAAATGTAGAATCATATAAATGTATATTTCTCCAGTAATAATACATTTTATATGTATAGCACTTTAAACTCAAATGCACTTTACTTAAAAACAGACAAAAACAGGAAAATATACTAAATTATATACAACAATGCAACTACAAAAATTAGAAAAGAATAAGGGAGGACTGATTGATTACAGATTACAATGATTTTCTGTGGTGTTGGGGGAGAGAAAGTTTGTTATTTATGAGCTCAATGTTTGGTTTTATAAATTTTTTGGACAAGAAAAGTACATTTTCAGTGCAACAAACCTATGTATCCACTAAAAATACAATTAAATTAAAGAAATACTGTCATAATTTACATTGTTTCAAATAACAAAGGAACAGTTTCTTTATATATTCTTTTATTGTGTGTAGAAATGTAATAATTCTCTATATGTAAAGATAAAAAAAAGTGATTTTTGAGAGAAAGTTTATGTTATGTATTAGCTCAATGTTTGGTTCATAAATCTTTTTTTTTTTTTGGACATGAAAAGTACATTTTCAGTGCAACAAATCTACTTATTCACTACAAATACAATTAAATTAAAGTCATAATTTACATTGTTTCAAATAACAAAAGAGCAATTTCTTTATATATCCCATTTTTGTATAGAAATGTAATAAATCCCAATATGTAAAGATATGCATATTTAGGGAAAAAAATGATACGTGGAAAAAAAACAAAAAAACTTTCAATAATAATCAAAGATTGACAGAATAAATGAAAGTCTTTGCAGATGATTTGATCTTTTCATTGGCTGAGGATGAAATTGTCTCGCAGGGCGATTCTCGGATGTGTCCTTTATTGTGGTGAATTTATTATAAGCGGATTCAAACGCGGAGGATATAATCCATTAATCAAATAAAAGCTGCTTGTCGAGTGGCAGCGTTTAACAGTAACATGCCCGGGTTGACTCTCACACGTTTCTTTTCTATTAATGACCGTGCACATCAATTGGTCTCGCTGTGTTTTTCTGCGAGGAGGCAACAAACAGCGTCTGCAGCTGCCCCTGCTGCAGGGGGGCTGACTGCTAAATAACCCATAGAAACTATTCTTCCCTCCCCCCCCCCCAAAAAAAAAAAAACCTGCAGAAGGCAAAAAGGCTGCACGAGCACTTTGTCTTTGTGCGAGACATCGGGTAGGAATAATAAGACGCGCAAATGTCACCAAAATAAAAAAAATCCTTAGAGCTAAAATCTTCAAAGTATTTTAATATTTTTCATGTATTCTATACAAGCCACCCCTACTGTATTCCAGCCATTAAAATCAACTAAAATACAATAAGAAAATATTTAAATAAACTCGAAACACATCTTTGTCGTCTTGAAAACTCTTAAATTATGTCAGAAAAAAAACATTCAACAGGCCATCTAAAATCCACACTTGACAAAAGGAGGATAGTTATCTCATATATTATTATTTTTTAATTTATTAACGAAATTTGGAGAGAAAATGTCTACTAATATTGCTGCAGTAATTTACATGTCAGACCTGACAGCAGTACAGCAGGCTGTTACTTCTTTATTTATTTCTTTATTTCTTTATTTAAATTATTATTATTCTAGTGTAAGCGACGCACACATATTTTCCTTTTTATTTTGATACCAGACACCAAAACTGCTCGTGTGAGTTTTTATGGAAAATAAGCTAAAGGTCATGCAGCAGGAGTTTATTTTCGTTTTAATTAAAAGATAAATAACAGCTTAACCATTCCAAATTAATTAAAATGATTAATAATATGTAGTAGTTGTTAATTAAAGGTGTTTACTTAAAAATCTGATTAATGTGAGCTATTTCATCGTGAATTGAGGAAATGGGAGATAAATTGCCTTCAGGGCCTGTTGCAAAAAAAAATCACGTATTTTTTAAGTAAAATATATTTTGGCACTTATTTCCATTGATATTTGTTATAATAACGGAATTGGAATAGAAAAAATAAAGAATAAAAGATGACATGTTTGTGCGCACTGATCTTATAATGACTGACTTTTACGCACTGTCTCCCCAGTGCGCACCCAAAGGATGGAAAGCCAAAAATAAAGAAAGTCACCTGAAGATCCTCCAGGCCGTGATGTCCCAGGTGCATCCCGAGAGGACCGTCCCCGAGAGCCGCAGCACCTTCCCCGAGACCGTGCAGCAGCCGGGGCACAGCTGCATACTCCCGCCGGGGGTCGAGGCTCAGAGCCCGGTGCGACTGTGAAAGGAGTCCCCCGTCGTCGGAGCGCGACCTCTGCGAGTGCCACGCCGCTTGCTGATGCTGATGGATGGAGTTGATGGACGGGTAAGGGTCTGACAGGTGGGAATATGAGTCCTGGCTCTGGGAGTACGGCAGGGAGGACTGGGGGTAAGGGGGAGGGAAGTACGGAGGCTGGAAGTCAGAGGCCGGGGTGTGGCAGAGCGGGGGAGCCGAGGAGTAGGCGGCCTGGTTGAGGGAGGACAGCTGGGAGAGGCGCCCACTCGGCGAAGAGCCGCTTAGTCCGTCTGCGCGGTCCTGCAGAAAATGACACAAAGTTTGCTTCATATCAGGAGCTCAAAGTCCCCCCAAAAAACTGCTCTCCTAACAGGATATTTTAATCAAAGAAAGCTTTTTCTGGACCTGCATGGAACAATGTTTGGAGTCCAGACTGTGTGTGCAAATGTTTCATCTGATTAAATGTTTTCATTGTCATTTAATGAAACTTTGTGTTGCCACGTCTCCCTTGTAAAATGCATCTGTGATCTCAATGCATGGGACAAATAAAAGCTAAAAATGAAAAAATAAAAATAAAAAAAACAATTCCAAAAGTTGAGCTCCAGAAAATATTCGAATAATCTTATTCTTAAAAACTGCAGAATAAATCGCAAACTTTTAAAAATAATAATAGAGAGATGGCTTGGATATATAAGACAACCCATAAATAAATGTATTTCCATTTTTATTAGATGGCTGGAAATAGCAGCAGCGCTTGAAGTGATGCGCACTGGCAGAAGACGCCCTGAGCATCGCTGCTGCTGCTGCTGCTGCGCAGTGTCAGAAAGGTCACGGCCACCAAGGAGCTGCACAAAGGACAGGTAATGCACAACAATAACAACAACAACAACAATAACAGCACGTTACTCTAGGAGGGGGGGAGGGGGGAGGTGGGGTCACATCTGTAAATAATCTGTCATCGTGCCAACAAAAACCACACTGACCCCACAACTGAAAATGAAAGAAGGTTCATTCAGGAGGCACAGAACCAAAATTTTATTTTTGACTTTTACAAGTTGAACTCCCTCGTGTAGCAGCATGTAAAACATGTAGTCCACTAACCTACATTTCTGCTCACACACATCCTGGTGAAATTGGATTTTTTTTTTTTTTCCAAAGCTGGGTCACACAAATCAATGCTGTTTGTTGTGGAACAATGTCCATTATGTGCCAAGCAGAGAGGCCCGCTGTCAGGTTAAAAGCACACAGATCTGTCATGCATCAGCCACTCTGCGCAGGAGTGTGTGTGTGTTCATCATTTTAGCCTAAAAAAAGTTTATATTTAAGGCTGTAAAACGCGATAGAAACATGCACTACTATACTCTTGTGTCGGCATGTGACAGTTTGGTGGACACTCTACTGTCACTTGGTGTGACACTGTGCAGACAAAGAGCATCTCGCGGACAGATGCGCGGCGCCGAAACACTAAACTCAGTGTCAGAAAGGCTCTTTGGGAAGTATGTATGACACTTCTAATTCTACTGGAGCGCAAAGAGCAAAATTCACTAAAAAATTTATTTAATTGTCAAGCAAAAAAATAATAACCAAGGATCATTATACTCTGTAAGCTGACAGCACATGTTTAAAATTTAACAATTAAATCATAAAGTATTTTTTCTATACCTTATTTAATCAAAATTAGCTGTTTTTAAGCGATATTGGCACATTTTACGCACGATCTCGACACAGAAAATAAACTTCTAAGTTACATTACTAATGATTAGACATAAAAACACAAGTCTCTACAAAACTCACCATAGCCGAATAGGTGTGGATTAACATCTGGACCACTCTGGATACCCCCAAATTTAAAATTCAACAGGATGCGCAGGCTTCCAACGACTGAAAGATGTCACCAAAATGCTCCGAGATGTAATCCAGGCTGTTTTTAACGGTCCATTAATTTCAAAGGTGTTATTTACTTTTCCTTCTCTCTCTCTCTCTGTTTGCCGGAGCTCTTTTTACGCGCAGATGAAAAGCTGCTGTCAGATAACACACACGCGCGCACAACACACACGGAGTCCTACAGACTCTCCATGAGCGCACTACTTATAGGTTTTGCGCGCGCCCGGCAGAATGAGGGGAGGGGTCGACAGGGTCCACTTCTCTTAAAGAGATATATTCATTCAATTACCCTCCGTTAATTCAAACACACTGAGCTGTACTTCTGCATTTATTCTTCGTTTCGTTTAACAATGGCACTGGCTCGTATTCGGAGTTTTACGCACTGAGTGAGATTATAAAATATCAAAGTTTTCATGTGTTTATTTAAGAAGCATCTTCACAAAAATCACATTTAAACAAGAAAATCGTATTTTCTCATTTTTAACATCCAAGTTAAGACTATAGACGCTTTTACGCACGGATATCCTCGTGCATCTAGTCATAAATCTTGGATTTTATCAGCTTCAAATAAGGCAGTTTTATCCAAACATTTCACCTAAGATGAATGGTTTCACGTTTCAAGTCAAATTTCTGGATTCAGCTTCTCTTTAAGCCAACAGGCCCACCATGTGCAGCCTTTTACGCACAGATTTCTGACTTCTACACAACAGACCTAAAGCTGCTGGAAGCAAAATTGTAGCAATGGAAGAAAAAAAAAACTCAGTGGTGTTTCTTTTACCTGCAGGATGTCAGTCTTGGTTCTGGATTTCCAGAGCATGGTGGTGCCGGTGCCGGGGTGCCGCTGGCTGCAGTCCGCAGCGGAGGGGTTAATGTGACGCGGTGGATGGAGAGGAGACGGCTGAAGGTACAGAGAGGAGTGAGTTACTTTGAGAGATGATGCAGGAGTATGTATGGATGGATGTTGGGGAGGGGGGGTGGCGGGTAAAAAGAAAAAGAGGGCGGGAGGTGACAGGAGTCGCAGCAGGGGGGTAACTAAAAACTTTTTTCACGGTTTGTGCATCAGGGATGAATCAGAAAAAAAAGTGTTTTTCTTCCTTTGAAACACCATGCAGCGTTTTCTTAGTACTTTTTTCTGTATATTTATGTCAGAATAAATATATTCTAAACTGAGAAAATAACACATGTATCAAAATATTGGCAGAACAATAAATATGAACCTACGTTTTATATTTTATTGAGATGAGTCGCTTTTCTAACTGGAAGAAAAGTACTCTTGTCAATCTGCATTTCCTTTTTTATATATATAACTTTATCATCTACTTTCTCCAACATTTAATTCCATAAAAAATACAATGGAAACAGAATGAGGAGGAAATCAAACAAGGACAAAAGTTTTACATCACACACTCTGCAAAAATACAGACGTTTATAGAGGCAGAGTTATAGAGGCACTTTAGATCCAAACAAGTGTCAGGGCGCCATCTTGTGGTGGTTTATATAAAAGAGGACTCGTGGATTAATTACAGGAAGTTACAGAAACCTGTGTTAGATTTGAATACATGTATTATATTTATTCAATTTATACAAAATTGGGGCAATAACTGGGTAAAAACTGGCCAGAGTAGGAGACTTGTTATTGGATACTTGGACAATAAAAACATATAATGATATTATACAGCTGTTATTATTATAGAGCTACACATATTACTATTATTATTTTAGAGCTGCCCATATACATATACAAATGTTGCACTAGGACCATTATCATCATCATAATGTGTACAGCAAATTTATTGTCGTCATCCGTAATCTAATTTTCTTTGCATTAATTTTAATATTTATATACTGTAAATAATGTGTACAGTTTATTGTTATTTTACGTGTTATTTAAACCTCACTGTAATGTGCTGCTCTGCGTGCCTGCCTTTAATTAACAAATAAAGTGTTTGGAATTTAATTGAATTGAAAAATACACATTTTAATTTCAATATTAAATTATTAGGACTACGTCTCAGCTATGTAAAAAAACACTATTGATAAGGAAATGTCATTTTAATGGTCAGCATTGAAATTTTGACTCACAAGTTGCTGATGAAGACTTGTGACTTGAAGAAAAAGGCAGGTAATTAGGGAGGTAATTACGATTACTTTCATTGCTGATTATTTTCTAGATAATCGATTAATTGTTTTGTCTGTAAAATGCCAGAAAATGTCGATCAGCGTTTCCCCAAGCCCAAGAAAATATCCTCACATGACTTTTTTTTGTCCACAAATCAAAGATATTCAGAAAATATTCACATTTAAGAAGCTGGAATCAGAGAGTTTTTACTTTAAAATAACTCAAGCTGATTAATTGATTTTGAAGATAGTTGGCAATTAATTTAGTAGTTGACAACTAATCAATCTTTGCAGCTCTACTGGTAATATTCTATATTTTTTAACCACGGCCATTTCTTCTAATTGAGACTTAAATATTTAAAAGAAACAATCACAAATTAACTTTAGACTCGACTCCACGCCCCCTAATGAAACTTAAAAACACGCTGCAGTGTTCAACTAGTTGGTGGCAAAAATAAATAAATGTTATTCAAAGCTACAAGAAAGAAAAAGATGCATAAAAAGTAACATGTTCTGGTTGGTTTTCTAACAAAATAGCTCTTTATTAAAGACATTTAAAGACATTAACATTCCACAAATTGACATGTAAGTTATACATTACACTAAAAATATGTTCAGAACTTTTCTTTCCAAGTTTTGGGGCAACAGATAATTAATTATTCATGAGGGCTGAACAATTCATTGGAATTTTATCAAAATCGCAATATGGCCACAATATTTGCTAAAGACAAAATATGTGTCAAAACACCATTTTAAATTAAATACTGTGGTGCTGCAGAGACGTCCCGGCCTGCGCATCAGGTTCTACAGACTTAAGAAAACATCTTGTTAGTACAGATCCTCAAAAAAAATCAAAAAAAATTTTTGTCGTTTTTCAATGAAAATGTACAGAAGCCCTGAGAGGTAAGAAATGCTTTTTTTTTGCCAGGTAATTTTTCTATTTAATCTTCTTTTTTCTTTTTTTTTTCATCTGTTTTTTAAATTTTTTTTTAGAAAAACTGAACCTGAAAAAAATCACCTGTTTTCACAGATGAAAAAATGATTCTGGCAGAAAAAAGAAAAAGATCTTGCTTCTCAGGGCGTCTGTAAATGTGTAAAAAAAAAAAATTCCTTCTAATATTGCAGTTGTAACATCGGTCAAAATAACCGCGATTCGATATTTTTTTACCAAATTGTTCAGCCAGATTATTCATGTCAGATTGTTACAAGTAATAAACACATATTTGGCTTCAGTAACAGCCGTCCTTTATTACTTCATTTTCAACTCTGCAAGTTAAAAAAGGTTTGTGTTTTGGTTTCACTTCTCTCCCGCTGACTTCTTCAGGTTCTTCATTCGGCCCAAAGCTCCTTTTTCATTTCTCATCGTGTCTCCGATCTCCTGTTTGCAGACGGGGCACCGGTCTGCCAGGGCGCACAGCGCCTCCTCCAGCGCCCCCTGCGTGTGCGTGTCCGGCAGAGCGCTGCACTGACTCAGCATGTTGAGCGTGTGTCTGAGCCACCCGTCCTCTCGGACCAGCGCGGCGATCCAGGGCTGAGCGCGGACGCAGCCGCCCAGAGCCTGCAGACCCAGCCTCCAGAGCTCCGCCGCCTCGTCCCAGCTCTCCTCCCAGCCGAGGCTCACCTTCGCCGGGCCGGGGCCGGATCCGGAGTCCAGGGCGCCGCGGAGGAACCGCAGAGCTGCGGAGAAGAACCGCCTCTGACCCGCGTCGACTGAGCCTGGAATTTTTTTTTTAAAAAAAGGTCGTTAGCAGAGCTGGATATTTTTTAACCAAAGCTGCCAATTACGGACGTTTTTTCTGAACATTTTCACCTGAAGGAGGTGATTTGAGTCGGCCGATCATCAGTCCTAAAGTGCAGCAGTTTGCTGCAAGGACCAGAAGGCGGGGCTTATGCACCAAAACAGGAAGTGCTTCACTCAGAAGGGCCTCCAGCGTTCTGAAACATGGGTCCTTCCTAAACAGCAGAACAGAAAAAGTTTAAGTTTAAGTCTAACATTGATGCATATAAATGAAACAACAGCACTTGTAAACAGCGACCTGACTCTCTCCGGCTCCGTCACGGCGAAGTTGAGGAGAGCTGAGCACGCCGACTCCATGCTGGGATCCCTCGCCGCCGTCGCCCCACTTTTCCCCTTGAGTGAAGTCCAGCACCGCGACAGGAAGTCCACCAGCAGGGCCGGGGCGTCGAGGGCGAGCAGCGCCGCCCTGGGCCCGTCCTCTGCCGACAGGTGACACAGAGCCGGGAGGAGATACCTGAGGAGGAAGTACCGTCAGATAATCACGCACAATCTACGGGGTAACGTTTAAAAAAAAAAAAAAAATCTCGTCATCGTTACCTCAGAGCTTCTTTGCCCGTCCACGCCCCTCCCTCCTCTCTGACGGATATCTCGGCCATCCACTCAGAGAGGCCCTGCTCCGGGATCTCGCCCCGCAGGTGGCTCCGCGAGTAGCCGATCAGGAACGGCAACAGCGCGGTCACTTCCTCCTTCAGACAGGAAGTCTCCTCGGCCAGCCACGAGCACAGAGAGCGGAAGGTGGCGAAAATAAACGGGTCACCATAGCAACTTGGATCCACCTACGAGGAGCAGAAGGTGGAGTTGATAAATCGTTTTGGCTCTTTTTGTGAGCTTATTATTTAAATTCCCCAGTTATTTGGTGCACAATGAGCAGGCTGGTCTCATTCCCTGTTTGTAGTAGTACTACAAAAAGTAACGCACTGTAATTCGTACATATAGCACGTAATTGTGAGACACGATCTGGGTGGGTGACCAGGCGACCGGGACCTGTATTTAAACAGGAAGTAGGGATTTTAATGCCAATCCCCGTGTTTTTTTTTTACAAACCATACCAAGTATTTTTGTAGCCTAAAACTACCAAATTAGTCCGTTTTACAACATTAATCGTGACGTTAAGGACATGTATTTAAAATGTGACACATGCTTTTCTTATGATATTATAGAAACGGTTTATGAGAATGCATTGCAATGAGTAGCTTGTTGGATATTTTTTTTAAAAGAATATAAAAAGACAAAGCTTAAACGTCGTCCTCTCACCTGCTGCAGGTGGTACATTAAAGCGGAGAAGGCCTCCTCCAGCACCCCGAGGACCTGCCTGCTCTGCTGCAGACTGATGGAGGGGGCGGAGCTCTGAGGAGGAGCGGCGCTCTGCGACGCTCCCAGACACGCCTGCTCTATGGCCGCCTCCATGATCCGGTAACAGCCTGGGAATAACGGAGGTGGTTAGTCAGTCAAATCTTACCCACAACAGATATTAAAAACTGGGTCACAGCAAGGTCCTGGTGGTGAATTTCCATTATCAGGATAATTGTGAATATCGTGAATATCCTCACAAATTGACTGCAGTTTACTACAGTGTCCTATCTGTGATGCAATACAAATATTTG
>JAOVVB010233538.1:0-10139 GCA_028570985.1 Heterobranchus longifilis
ATTTGTGCTAGAGCTTGCACACACTCCACAGTAAAGAGCGTAAAGCAATACACTTACGTATAACATCCAAGGCACACCAAACAGAGTCAATTGTAACATTGTACACGTATTTATGACATTAAGGTATTAATTTAATCCTAGGAAAGGACAATAAAAAAAAACTAAGACCTTTGTAAATGAATTTCAATACTTTTAAGGCCTTATTTTGAGAATATTGAATTCAATGCTTTTTAAATACATTTAAGACCCCCACAGGTACCGTGCTAAAACGGTTTCTCTAAATCAACAGTCATGATGAAGTCTGCTTTCCTCATCTTTTGTAGCCAGAGGGAAAAAAGTAGTTCGCTCGTAGCTGACCACAGAGACAATAGAGGGCTTACACTCCCAATTCTTACAAGACTCTACCTCCCACTTGCCCCCAACTCTTCAGTCCCCCGCCACCGCAGCCGCACACAAAGCTTTCGTACAATAGCTGACTGACTAATTGACCTCGCTGAAATAACGTTAGCTGGCTTCAAACAGAGGACATTCGGTTGATGTTAAGAGCAGGAAAGTCCGCCGAGGTTTCTTCGAGAGCGCACAGACTAAAGACCAACCCCCCCCCCCCCCGAGGGTCCTCCATCTTTTCTTCTCTTCTCCCACTCTAACTTGCTTTGCACAATGGAGAAATTATTTCCTGGCCACCATCACCTCCTCAACTCTCCCACCAATTACATTTTGATGAAATTTTTTAATCTGCTTAGGCCAAGTGCACTCGCATAGACGCACACACAACCTTTTGGCAGAAAAAAAACAGGGGGGGCCATGCAGGTGCAGAGCAGCTTTTGTTGTCACAACATTTCCATAGAGACGAAAGAAATCAGACAGCCAGGCAGTGATGCTGTTCAGTTCTTTTCCCTGTTATTCTCCTCTCTGTTGTCCACACACAGTTAAGCAACGTGTGCACGCGCACACACACACACACACATGAACACCAGCACACATCTAGTACATATAAGTACAATACACCATCCTGCGTGTCTCAACCTCAACACAATTGAAACCCGGTGAGGTATTGGAGCATCCAGTCATATGACCAGTTATGTAACAAAAACAATCACGTACACACACACACACACACACACACAGACGGCATGCCTCAGCACTTTTCCCATTTAACTAAGCGTGGCGTATTACTCCTGCCTCACTGACACTGACATGTTTCCACAGTGTGGGCAGACAAATAGGGCCCACATGGGAAGTGACATCAGCCAGGAGCACATGTGGCCCACCTGCCACCGACCAATCACGGAGCCTCTTTGATAAAGAATTTCCTTCTGTTTTCTTGAGTTTCCTTTTCAGACAGCAGGTCTGCCAATGACGGGCCCAGGATCACTGGTTTCTATCATGGAAACATTATCATAAAAGAGAATACAATGAGCAGACAATCCACCTCTGTTAAACGATAGGAAAAGTCTGCTCACTCAGAGACTCACTTTAAAGAAGAAGGAGAGCTGCGCAGGATTTGCTATTGTGCCAGATGTGGATGAGTGCTGTGCTGATGTTACACAGACAATTTACACATGTGGAAAGTCATTGGCTGAGATATTATGAGATTAGATTTGGCATCACTATTTTTGGCTGAATCTAAAATGAAATGACAACTATGATGTTCAAGTGCCAAGAACCAAACATGATGGGATAAGTGGCTGCTCGAATGTTTCTTGAGCAGGTGCATTTCACTTCATCATTGATTCATGCGCAATCGAATTAATGTTAGAGTTGATTCTAGGTGTGACATTTGGATTGGAGTCTACAATCTACAGTCTACAGTTCTCAATATGAGGAACAAAGAAGAAGCCATCCTGTGGCTGAAGAAAATCACAATTAAGTGTGTCGAAATCAACATTTTGGTACATTTTGGTTACCTTGCATGTTAGCTGGAAGTAATGCGTTTGTGTCCGAACCACAGTGGTCCTGTAAGGAGCTATTGGCAACTACGGGCATGATTTAGGCGTGTGTGACAACACGGACACATGGGAGAAGTTAGCCTTCAGGGCTTTCTGCCAGAAATCTCAACAACAGTATTTAGGTTTAGGGGTTAAAATAGAGAAATTCTGGCAGAAAGCCCTGAAGACCAACTTCTCCCATGTGCACAACACAGTGAGATGACATTTTGTTTTAAACAACAATGGCAGCTCTAAAGAGGTTCGCGTCTAGATGCTGCAATAGCATCAGAACTGTAGAGTATTTCTTCAATGAAAGAAGAGCAAAGAACGGCACTGAAGGCTTTTCTCAATAGAAAAGATGTTTTCGTTTTTCTCCTGACTGGCTTCAGCAAGAGTTTGATAGACAGATGGTTCATCCGATCACCTGCCACATTTTTTTTTTTTTAAAGTGCCTGCCCTTTTCCAAACAGTTTCCAATGACGGCTTCTCAGATGGTTCTGTGTAACAAACCATCAGGCACGTCAGATGTAAGGGAATGCATCTAAAATCATTGGACAATACATCATCATGCAGCAGACAAAAGAAAAACACAAAAAAAGTAATTTAGGGCCTTTTTCAACTTTGTTTGGCCCACTAAAATTGAGGGAATAAGTAAAAAAAGGCCACAATATCCACACAGTTCGTCTGATGTGGATGTAAATGTCTTCAAATTAAAGCTGAAAGTCAGCACTTTATTCATTGTTTTGATCCAAATCTATTACGCTAGAGTACAGAGCCAACACAACATAAAATGTGTCAAATACTTGTGGATTGCATTGGAGGCTTCAACCACTTTTGATGAAATGGTCTTCCACGTTCATATGTAAGAACTACCACAAGTTTTTATCTCAGTTATATCTCGGACAGTGCAATTTAAGAGGGCCCATCAATCTCCCTGAATTATGTGGGCAGGAGCATGTCTCTGTGCATCAATAACAGTCTCTCTATCACTCCCTTTGTACCTTTATTATTCTTTGTATGGCTATGAGGTGAGCAGTGACATGCTGCCAATCTGCAGCAGTCCCAGAGGCAGCAGCGGAGGCCAGGCTGCAGGGCGGGGGTGGGCGGGGTGCAGGGCAGAGGAAACCATCTACTAATGGGAAACACACTTCTCTCCATCGCTCAAATTGCTCTTTCTACCACAGCAGAGCGAGGTGGCAGGCATCCAGGAGGTGACTGGCGTCCAGAAGCGAGGCATGATTTAAAAACGGGAGCTCTGCCGCGCCACGGTTCCTGATTCTCGTGAAAGGGACAATCATGAGTCTTATAAAACACATATGCATGTGTGGAAAGCGAGTCTGGGAGGAAGAAGAGGGGGGGTATATAAACACGTATAAAACAGATAGACAGTAAGACATTGTAGAGGTACTGAATAAGTAAAGGAAATTAAAAGCAAGGCTTGGGAAACCGTAGAGATACTAAAGATAATTATATAATAAATGGGCACATTGCAAACTCTGTTACTTTCGGCAGTAACTTGTACTCTAAGATATTATTTTTAAAAGTAACTAAATTACCATTACTGAAAGGTTCGTTAGTGCATTAGTTAAGGATGCACATCCTATACTGTGCTCATGTACTCGTAAAACTACTCTGTACCACTTTACAGCAACGTGACGTTCAGCTCTCTTCAGTTGAACGGGGAGGCGGAGGAGCCAATGTCGGCAGTGTGAGATATTTTAAGATAAAAGATGACAAAAGTAGAGAAGACTGCAAACTACGGCTGGGTACCTGGCAGCAGTTAACGTTAAAGCTAAATGATCTAAAGTGGCTGTATTACACTCATAAGGATTATAACAGCTAACAGTTAGCTTACCGGTGTAACAGTACTTTTCCAGAAACAACAGAACTGTAAAATCCTCCTGCATCCCTGAAATCACTAGTGTGGCAACATTTGCCTTCTGAGTTACGTAAACAAACAACAAAATGTGTGTTGGCACTGACCACTGAACTTAATGGTGAGTTCAGTTGCCCCTTGTTAATTCGTGGTGCATTCAGGTAAACTAGTGAAGAAGAAAGATTTTAAAAAGTAACTAAAACGTTACTAATCACAGTAACGCATGACTTTTTGGTGGAAGTAATTATTAAAGAAACTGAGTTACTTTTTAACTATATTATGTTACTATTTTTCAGTAACTAGCATAACACTGGAAATGGGGCACTAAGGCAACCTTGTGGATTTTCACAAAGCTACTCTGGATCTCCTTGAACCTGCCATTGCAGCTCCTCCATAAATAGCATCCCATTAAATTGATACGTAATAGCAGTGTGTTTATTCATCTCCTAGCATTGCATCCATGTATTGTGAATAATGGCCTGTGCTGTTTCCACTTTGGCCCCGCATCTTCTGCCAACCCAGCCTTCTTTACGTCTCTATCAGACGCTCAGTTACTGGATATCTACCCTACAGTGCAGGGAGAAAAGTGCTGAAATGGACTTGGGATGGCCCAGAGTAGTGTGAAGACTTTTGGTAGGGCAAAGATCCCAAATGTTATTGCCAGTGAATTTTTAATAAAGGGGGGAAAAAGACATTTTTCCAGATGTTGGAGAAAAGCTACATCTGCAGCTGCAAGTGCAACTCCGCTGCTGTTTTTGTAAAGGATGGAAAGTTAAGTCTGACACTGAGGATCCAGAAAAAGCCATCCAGTTTTGAGTCATTCGTGCAATTACCTTAACGGCATTAAGACCTGCTCAACTGCCACGTAACGCAGAGCAGATTCCCTCGCCAAATCATCTCCAGTTTAGTCTGCATGAAATTATAATCCAAACCATAAAAGAAAATAAAGGTGAATGGAAGAAGAGAAGGGGAAGGCAGTGAGGAAGGAGGTAGCTGAAGGTGGGAGGGGGAGATTTTTTTCTATTTTTCCTTCTGTGGCGAGTTCACACAAAAGGGTCCTTCTGATCCCTGGAGTGCTGAGCACATACCTGCGGGATGAAATCAAAACCCTCTGTGAATTATATTAAATATCCCCTGCCAAACGCTCCACATAGTTCCATGTGTTTTTACCAGTTCTGAGAGGCTCCATTAGGCTTTGCTCTGAAAAAACACTTAATTAGAATCCCAGACACCAGCACCTTCAAAAACTCAACTTACGTCCTTCCATTTTGTCTGTGCAAGACAGAGAGAAAGAAGACTGAGGAACAGACGAGTGGGGGGACAAATGGTAACAGACTAATAGGTGCCCAGATAAAGATTTAAAAAAGGATTCACTGAAGGATAGTGCCTGTATATTTTAGGAATACCTCCTTTTAGTCGATTAGTCGGCTAATGGGTCATTTTGGTCTTAGTCGACTGATGTCTTTAGTTGATTAGTCATTTTTTTATGCTTTTTTCATGCTGAATGACTTATTTCCAAGAAATTTATGAGCACATCTCTGGAAAAACCCAAGATTTAAAGTGGTGCTTTTGCATGATTCTTTATGGAGAAACTCTTTCCAGATCTGTCGATTAAATCACCTAATCGATTAGTCGACAAAATGAATGTTAGTCGACTAAGAATTTCTTTAATCAAGGACAGCCCTGGTATTTTTTGTCAGGTTAGTATGACATTTGCTCATTAAGTTGATCACAGGGCATGACAGAGGAACAGATGACTTCTTCAACGAGGTGTAAAAGAAGGTTGCCAAATGAGCTTCCATGAAAAGCCGATCAAAGCTAATAGGGGGACGATATCTAAAGAACTTATCCAAAAAAATAAGAGGGGATTTCAGAGCTCCCTCCTACTCCTTTTTCATCTTCTTTTCCTGGTCAAACTCCCCCTCCACTGAATCACAAACTGAAACCCCAAATGACTAACAGATTCCAGACACCATGTTTCAACTGTCAGAACGCAGAGTTCAGGTTCTTTGACAGAGCGTGTGTGCGGTCACATCTTTACCCTCTACCCTCCCCCCAAGGCCATCCCGAAGAGGGGGGGGGGGAGGGGTGCAGCAGCTGAACTGTCGATTGACCCTGAGGATCACCTGAATATTGTAGTTTTGCCTTTTCCTCCACCTTAAACATGACTTTCTGAGCTGGACCCAAACAACAAAGCTCTGTTCGTTCTGAGTAAGTGAACTCAGAGAAAGGAGCAAGGTCAAACGATTGTTCAAACATTCTGTGGCATTTTTTTTTGGTCTGATTTGGTTAGCGGTGCTACAGCTGCACCTAATCCCCACAGGAAAGCCTTCATCTGGGACTGATTTTAGAGTGCCTGGGCCAGGGTGGGAGAAAGAGGGGGACTGTTCTGTAAAAGGGCTGGTTCCCTTCTGGGGCACAGGCCTCTTCTCAATCCATCTGATTAAAGGGAGTTTGGCTCAATTACACCCAATGACTGGGCCCTGCTCCCAGGCACGGCCCTGGTAGAAAAACACACAAGAAAAGATTGTGGAGAGCCAACAGAGGGTGTGAGTACGTGCATCACACCTGGGGCACTCCCACCGCAGAAAAAAAACGTCTCTCTCTCTCGGCTAACAGCACAGTCTGTCAGCAGTTCTTGCCTCAGAGGGTGAGTTCTTTGTGTAACCCGTGACTGGGTTGAGAAAACAGTAGGGTCGGCTCTCCGGGGACAGGCTTATGTCCTCTCCAATCGGCAAGATGGATACCGGTGGGCACCGGCTCACGGCGATCCGTTTTAATCAGCCTCATGCCAGAAAAATAGAGACAGAGCAGCGATGATGAGGAGTAATAGAAGATGCATGTGTGTATATGTCTACATGTGTGTGCTTGAGGAGAGGAGCAGAACATTGGTAGTGACTGAGGACAATTACAGGGGTTAAGGCCAGAAGTTTCTCTGAGATTCAAGTTTCGTCATGCTGAATTCTAACCAACTGGCCCTCGGAGAACGTCAGTTTTTTTGACACGATTACAAGCTACTTTTCAGGCACGCATCATCAAGACGATGCTGTGCTCACAGCGAGTGTGGTGAATCTGTGTGTGTAGCTGCTAAAGCCAAGGAGTATGGATAATTATCATGACGTCTCAAGCATTTACACGGCAAGCTGGTTGCAATCGTGCCCAGTTGTAAAGTTCACTGATTGCAGCTGGCTTAGAGGCCCAATTAAACTCATTATTATAATTTGGGTTTATAGAGGGAAGAGTATGAGGGAGAGAGCGGTACACAGAGATCCACGCTGTTCTCTAATGTCCAGATCTGTATGGAAAACGGGCATGCAGTAATAGCTACCTCTGCACAGTTAAAAACACCCCTCTCAGACTCATCACCCTCCATCCCTCAATGTTGCAGTCTCCATTTCAACCCCAACCAAAAAATAAACATTTCCCCTCTATTATTCTCCATCCAAATTATATTCCACCCACAACCCGATTTTACTGGCTCATGCTCCCGGGGCCTCTTTATGTTGTGACACTCCAAAGAAAACAGTCCTACTGAATGTCGTGGACGAGCACAGCTAACCTGATACAAGCCAGCCCGCTGCTCCGATTACACACCATGTTTACCGCGGCCCTTTTAATTAAAAACAGGCAAGAATAAAAAGAACAAATCCATCTTTATATGCACCTCAGGCCTTAAATGACAGGGAGGAAATGCCCCACTCTGGATGTTTGACTTTGAGCTTCCTCAGCTGGAACGGTTCAGCGCAGAGAAAAATGGAGACATAGTCCCCTTTTGATTATTGCATATTGTCTTTGTCACAGCAGCTTCGTTATACATAAGAGACACGCACTGAGGCAATGCTGAACTAAAACAAAATTATCCACTAAAAACCCACCATGATAACAAAGCAGAAACAAACAATTAAAACTCTGAAGGCCAAAGGGAACTTGAGGACAGTCTGATGCTGAAAGCTGAATGAAATGAAGTGAGATACGAGATAAATAGAGGCTACAGAATGAGTGGCCCAGACACGAGCCGCTATCCCCCAGTTGCGATACAAAACATCGGAGCAGAAAAAAGATACAGTAAGACTGCAGCCAGCAATAAACATTTTGACCTTGCCCATTACCTAGAAACAGGCCAGCTATTTCTGTTATCAGCGTTTGCTGATTGCACACTACGTCTAGGAGCGATTTAGCTTCATAAAGTGTTTGGCCGGCGCTGAGATGGATATGACTAAATAAGAAGTAGTGATTACATTTTCCCCCCAATTTAACTCCTGAAGCCTTGTTTGGTCTTGACAGTGTTCTGGATGTTTTTCACTGCGGAGATTAGCAGACAAGAATGGAGCCTCGGTCTGTAACAGCAGCTTTGGTCAAAAGCCCAGACGGGACCTTGGTCAAAGCTGCAGCTACATTTAAACAGGGCAAGAAGCGAGGAGGTGGCGGGTGAAGGATAAAAACCCAAGGATGTCACTACACCAGAATTTTAAACTTTGATACAGTACGACTATAAAAAAAAACGATACTCGATACCTCTTACGATACTGGTATTTTCCAGCATACCAAGACATTTGTAATAATGATAATAGTAATTAACATTATTATTACTATTCTTCCTTGTAGGCCTACACATTATTTATGTCACTATTATTGCTTTCAGTATTTTTTATTTTTTTTCTCTAATTTTGCTTCACTTGTAAACACAGTGGTCTCTGTGGGTTTCCCCTGTATAAATAAAAGATAATTACAATAAAACAAGAACATCATTATGAATAAAAACTTAAATAATTGTACAAAACCGTGGATGTTTAGTATTACTTCTTTTACAGGTCGAGGACCATTTTAATTTTGTTTCGTTGTTTCATCTTTGCAGCCTTTGGTTGAAGAAAAAAAAAGAACTATGACCCTACATGTGTTTTGTGTCACATGCAAGAATATGAAGTGTTGGAAGCACTATTACACTGGAGCTGACTTACTTTCTTGCCAATAAATCCGTCTTGTTCAAGGTAAGAAGAAAAAAAAAGAGAAGAAAATCTGATTGTGGATCTGTTTTTTTTCCCCCAATATAGCTTCGGTACTTTCGATACTATCTAATGTATATTTAACAGAGATCGTATCCTTTTAAACATGTGGTATTGAAAAAGTATCAATGCAAATGGTGAAAAACACTAAAGTTGCTGCACCAAAATCTAATATAGCTGTTCTGCTTGAGAAAAAAATAGACACATTAAAGTTGTGTATTTTGAGAAATTTTAACACATATGTTTCAGGCTCAAGAGAGACAATTTGGGGGGGGTGGTGGACTTGGGAGAGAAAAGGGTGAAGGAAATATTGTGGCAAAGAAGATGAAATAAGAAGGAAGGGGAAAAGCCAGAATGGCAGTAAAGGGCAAGGTCTCATCTGTTATTTGATTGGCTACCTGTTTTATATCAGTGCTGGTCTGCAGACATCTGGAGGGGATGTGGCCTTGGGAGTGATCACTCTCTGACACACCATGCCGGCATATGATAGCATGATTGAAGTGATTTAATACAGGACACACTGCAGATGGGTCGGCACACACCCCGGCAATTATGTTCAATGAAAAAATCACAGAATATCGAATTATCTAGTGTCAGAATACAGGAAACCAAAGAGCTTTCCTCAAAAATCAAAGCTAATTAAATGTATCTAATCAATTCAATATGGTGTGCTCTCCTGATGATTCAAGAAAGTGTGGACAGACAGTTAGAAAACCAGACAGTGGCTGAGTAAGAAGGCATCAGGAACAGCTTGTCACCAGATGAGGACACTTTGGTAGAAATCCTTACATTTCTGGTACATTCTCTTCAAGTTGCGCCATCGTCAAAACCATAAAACAGCGGCTACAGATGCTGAGTAAACTTCAACATTCCTCTGTCTATGAGCAGAGACAGACACCAGGGAGACAAACCTTGCAATAAAATTAACTAATTAACACTATCTTCTGTGGTTTCTGCAGACACCCAGTTCCTGATGTGCTGTGTTTTGTGGGGATTTTTCCAGACTGTGAATATCACCAAAAAAAAAAACTATTTGCTTTGGTAATAGGACGCAAAAAAAAATGTGGCATCAGATATCCATTATTTCCATGAAAAGTATTCTGGCACCAAACAATGCGATGGATTCCAAAGAGGCACTCAGACAGGCAACTATCTGTCTCGCTCAAATGAAGGAGGAAGTGGAGGAAATGGAGATGAGTGGCGAGCACGAGGGCAGAGGGAGGAGGGAGAGAGTGGAGGTTGGTATTTAGGACCCCGCTGTGTCAACTCCTAAACGTCTATCTCACACATGCACGCACACACGCACGCATGCACGCACGCACACACGCATGC
>JAOVVB010233539.1:0-10138 GCA_028570985.1 Heterobranchus longifilis
TATAAATAAATAAATTACATGAGTAAGTAAAATAAAGTAAGCTATATGATGGTACACATACATACATACATACATACATACATATGTATACATATAGACACACCTGTATATACCTATACACATATAGAAAGAGAAAATAAAATAGAAATATGACCAAAACTCTCCAAAACTCTCCAGGGCTGATGTTTTTTTCCCAGTATTGTTTTATTGTGATCACTAGAAGCTGTAACAGTTAATCCACCAATCATCTGGTTGATCAGTAGAAAAAATAATAATCTACCAATCACCAAACAATCTTTCATGCAGGACTGGCAGAGAAAGCAAAACCATATGTTGACCAAAATGCTCAAGTGACACCTGCAAATTGTAAATATCACATTTTGGGAAATATTTACAATTTGCAGGTGTCACTTGAGCATTTTGGTCAACATATGGTTTTGTAATGTTTACACAACGTTCCATCAGGTAGTTCAGAGGGGAACCGAGAGAGGACAAATGTTTTCCCACAGCGACCGGAGCTTTAGATATGGAGATGAGCTGGTATTGATTTGAATGGCCTACCCACTTGGGATGCAGATTTACATCTAAGTCACTTGTTTGCTGCTTGTCCTATTACGGTCACGGAGCAGATTACTTAAATTGACCAACTGCTCTTACTGTAAGCAAGACGGAAAGCAGGAAGGACAGAGGGAAGGACAAATGATGTCAAAACAAGAAGAGAGTGCAGACAAAGCTCTGATAATTGTCAGCATGCGCGCTGTGCTATGAAAGGGAGAGCCAGTGTGAGATGGAGCCAAGGACTTGCTGTCACGAGACGTGCCAGCCACCCAGCCTGAGGAAGATGGAGGAGAGGGGAGGAGAGAAAGACGGAGAGGAAAAGGGAGAGAGCAGAGAGAGATAAGAATGAAACACTCCAACAGCTGTCTCTCTGACTGTCTCCCTAACTGATGAGATTAGGGCAGCCGTGTAATTGCCTCCAAAAGGTGGGAATTATAAATGGTGTTATTCCATGGGCAATGTCAGGACAAGTCACAAGGGCACCAAAAAACGAGTGTCCGTATTTAATTATCAGAAATAATGGATTCAAATACATTTGATCCGCATTTGAGTTTTCAAGTTTTATACTGTGTTTAAAAATAATGTTTGGAAGTGGGGATGCACGATATTAACCTGTCGCCGGCAGATGGTTGAAAAGCTTTCAGCGCCGTTCTTTGCTCTTCTTTCGATGAAGAAATATTCTCCAGTTCTGATATCGGTATCGCTGCATCTACACAGAGCTGCCATTGTTGTTTTCAATGAACCACGCCCGTTTTGAATGAATATCTAAACCACGAGTTGCTCCTCACAGGACGCTGATTGGTCCGGTCAGATCTTGACTGGACCCAAAACGCTTGTACCGCAGCCCGGCAAGATCAGAATCAGAATCAGAATCAGAATCAGAATCATTTATTGTCAAGTAGATTTCTCGTACCAGGAATTTGACTTGATGTCATAAGAACAACACAAACAGAATATGTAATATAAGTGAGAAGAAAGCTCCAAAGACAGGAGGTGTGAATAACTCCAAAATTCTAATTCTAAATTCTAAATTCTGGGCTAATAATGGGAAATGTATATTATTATGTATTACTCCGGTAATTAAAGCTGATAAATTATTGACCGATAAAACGAAGCCAAATTGCTTTCATATACTTAATAAGCGCAGAACTACACACCTTTAATGTTTTATTGTGATTAGCCAATAAACACACTGACGTGTCTGATATGACAGATTATAACAAATCATTTCATTTTAGTGCTCAGGTAAAATACCTTTGTTAATTTCTTTAATAGGAAAAAAAAGAAAAGAACATTTGAAGAGTGAGACCTGTTGTGTGTTTTTGTTAACAGAAGTGATGTCAGTTAGATTTGATTAGATCAGAGAATATTAAATAATTAATCTTTGCACGTGTGCATAAACTACAGGTTATGAACTTTAAAAAATATACAAAAATGTGGATGTGGATGTGATGTTATCCACATCATGCATACCTAATTTCAAGCTGAAGGAAATACCCACAGTTTGATTAACCAATTAGTTGATCAACAGTAAATTAATTAATGACAATTTTGATGATTAGTCATTTATTTAGTAAGAAATACCAAACATTTACTGGTTACATCTATCTCACAGGTGAAGATTTGTTTTATTTCTTCTGTTTCACATCATAAGATGTAATTTGAGTTTTTACTATTACAGTATAAACATATTTCTTTACAAGTTTTACATCTACCCGTTCAATAAATCACATTCCGTAGAGTAATCAATAATGAAACCAGCCAAACCTGCCTGGTGCATCTGTGGTGCACTTGGATGCAGCGTGGGGCCAGAAAGAATACATTATCATACATTTCTTCCCCTTCAAATACAGGCCTTTCATAACCAATGACAGTTTGGGAAACCTGTGCAGAATTTCTTCTCAGAGGAGTTTCAAATATAAATACAGCAGCTCAAATATGCTGCCAAGAGAAGATGAGAAGTTGATGTCTCTTTTTAAGTAGAATTTACATTTCGGGACATGCAGCGTTGAAGTTGCAATGGCTGATTTCCGTGTGTGATAGTACGCAATTTTATTTGCAATCACAATGCAGTAACCATTTGCCAATAACTATGGATATAATGAAAAAAATGCTTGCATTTTGTATTGTTTATTTATGTTTTTTTTATTCTGTTAGATTCGACAGGGTTTTTAAATAATTGCTGCCAAACTGTAAACAAAATATTGACGTCTTTAATCTTCATATTGCGACATGAACGCGATCCCAGTAATGATCCACAAATAAATGAGTATTTTAAAAATAATATTCTGTTCTATTCAATAAAATAACATATGCAGCCTGTTTTCAAAGGCTCTACCACAGTGGTTTTCATACATACTGTACACGATGTGACATTCCTTGCAAAGAATCGTGAATGATTTTCTTCACGTTTTCTTTAGTTCATGTACTGTATGTTCATATTCCAGTACACACACACACACACACACACATGCAGTCACTTTGTTCTTGCTGCACTTTCTGAACAGTAAGTATTTCTGACCTTGGTGATGGAAAAACAACTCTACTTAGCTGCTTTGACATGCTGCATAATAGTTAGTGACTGTATGCCTCACCACGTTCAACACTCTGCCACAAAGATACTTTATCTATTCACTTGGAATGCCTCACATAATAGAGATCATTCAAGCACCAGAACAAATGTGACAAAAAAATATCTGCTATTCATGTACAGAAAGCTAGAAAACCTTTGGAAAGATGAGGTCGACTCATCCTCTCATTCATCGAGTTATCGACGAGGAGTTTATTTATTTTTTTTTAGAAGGAAACTGTCACTCTGATAGACTCTGACACCATTTGTGGTTAGGCAAATTAACAGCAGCATTCTACAGGCTAGATCAAAGACATTATAATTAAACGTAGATGTCATAAAGCGGCGGTGCTTACTCTGAGCCCTTTGCATTTGGGGATACGAGGGAGATGCATCCGTCTTGTTTGGGTTTAATCCTGATGTTGACATTATGGTTCAGCACTCAGATTAGAATAAATAGCCCTCCGAACCAATTTGCTTCAAATATAGCCGTGGTGAACTAGGCTGGTTTGGATCAATTTTAATGTTATGTTAATGATTCCCCCTTGTGTATGTGCATTTACACTCTCAGCTCAGAGTAACTTTGTAAATAAAAAGTTTTTTGCTTTATTTGGAGATTCAGCCAGAGGTACTGCCCTGTATGTTGCGGTAATACTCTGTAAATATTTGCGCATATTCATGAATGTTCTTTTGACTTTTTCCGCACATGATGCTGCCCCGTACAACAACGACTACTAAATGTTCTGCAGTAACCTGATTTCTTAAACATGTAAACGAGAAACCTAGTTTCCTTAATTAGGGTAAGGGATAGAAGCCCAGTTAACAAGCTCTATTTTTACAGGAGAAAAACAAATCTTGGCCATGCTTAACCAGGCTTTAAGACTTTTTCTTTTTTTTTTTTTACAAGTGTGTATGACTTCAAACAACAAGTTTTCACTGTAGCGTAAATGAAAAGAAACATTGTTCATAGTGCAGGATCCTTATCTCCAAATTACATCCAGAGCCAGAATAAAACTGAAACTAATCATGTCTACAACCAGCAGGAGAAGGTGTGCTTGAGATATTGGGGAAGTTCGATATCTTTGTTCAAACATAGTGAAACATTGTGTTTTTAACAGCAGTATTGTACCGGATGTTGTGCTGGCAATGGTGGCAGCGACACAGACTCACATTACCAGGGAGATGAATTGTGCGCATGCCACAGTGCCCAGAGCACCGGCGGCCTCCGGTGGACTCTGGTGGACTCTGGTGGACTCCGGTGAACGAGGAGCAGCGGGCAGCCCGCAGCTGTCTGCAGAGCCGTCCTCATCAATATAGAGGCATGCGTCACATAGATCTGAGTGCTGTCAGCAGTCGGTTGTGAGAGCAGAAAAAAAAGGAGCTTAAAACACACAGTGCAAAGTCTGCACCAGCAAGTTAACGTTTTTTATTATCTTTTCATTTTAATTCTAAAATATTCTAAAAATATTGGTTTTAACTGACAGTAATAATCGGTCAAAGTTCTTAATGTCGGTTAACGGTTAATCATTGACAAGGTGAAAATAATACCACCGCCTGTCACGGCAGCTAAAAAGACACCACCCTCCTTTCTCTTTTTAAGAGTCCAATGCACACCGCTTCAACATTTGCAGAAATCCAGAGCTTGGCAGGCCTGTCATGCCTAGTTACGGTTGCTAAGCTATGATTGGTAAAAATCGCTGTTCGAGGGGGGGGGGGGGGGTATTAAATGGTGAATTGTGAGTTACAAGCTTGTCATAAGATGGTTCACGAGTGTGCTTTCTCACTATGAAGCCTCTCCTATGACAAAAAAAAAGAAAAGCAACACTAAAAATACAGCTGCCTTGGTTACAAAACACAGGGGAGAAATTACAGAGGAAGGATCTGATTACTGACCATCTGCATTTTATTTCTCCCAGTAACCTGGGATCCTTTGCGTGCGTGTAAACAAGGTGAATCCCTTTGTTAACAACCTCAGTTCGTAGGACGGCGGTGAAAGGTAAGGCTGTCCTTACATGAAAGCTTTGTATTAAACACCCGATGGAACGGAGCTCGAGTGGGTCCCTCCCACTTACCGCTGAGCCTGGTTAGTCATGCATGCTATGGGAATGGAGCAGAATGCAATCACCTTCCCTTTTTTTTAATGGAGCTGTCAAGGCAATCGCAAACCTACGCCGGCCACGGCGGCAGAGGGTGTATGAAGAGGCACTAGGCCAGCTGATGAGCCCTGGAGGCCTGATCACTTTGCTTAGAAATTCAGCACGCATGATATTATGCTTATGGGGAGAGACAGTGCTGAGAGCAAGAACACACGTGTGTGTGTGTGGACGTGTGAATACTTGGGTTTAGGAAAAAGGGTGCGCATGCAGTCGAGGGAATTCACTAATGTTTGTTTTGTGTGTGCACGGCCGTAACACTCATGCACGTGTATATAAAAAGAGCTGTCAGTCAAATTTGAGCGTGCGGGTGACACAGACTTGTCACTGATGATGGTCGAGAGGCGGAGAGGCTGAAGGGGATTCTAATGAGATCCTCGGAAGGAGACAACATCTTCCACCATCAGCCTTTCAAGTGGAGGGCGCTTGGGTCAAACAATGGAAATTAGACTGGGAACATGAGACGGAGGGCATGATATGACTGATATGAGCCGACATTACTGGACTGGACGCAGAAGCAGAGCCACCGCCGAAGGAAGAAGCCTCTCAGATCAATATAACATGGATCAGATTATGCAGCTGGGCTGGACCGCATGAGATCATGTCCAGAACGTGTATTTGACGATTAGATTAAGTGCTCTTTATAAGGTCTGGGGTCGTCTGGTTTCCTCTGTTACAGGCAGCAACAACAATAATATGTCTTTAAAACTGCAGGATAAATGAGGAGCGCCGCATACATAATATAGAGATACTGTA
Organism: Heterobranchus longifilis; assembly: GCA_028570985.1. NCBI lineage: Eukaryota > Metazoa > Chordata > Actinopteri > Siluriformes > Clariidae > Heterobranchus > Heterobranchus longifilis. The sequence continues at coordinate 6,037 of JAOVVB010233539.1, forward strand.
TATTAATGAGGACGACAGAGAGAAAAAGACAGAGGATGGGTGCATGAATCACATTTCATAAGGTTAATTATCAATAATTAAAACAACTGGTGTTTTATCTGGTGATTAGATAAGAGGGCAGAACCCATATAACCTTAGGGTTACAATATTCTTGCTTCAGTGGAAAAATTAATTTTTGTGCAATGATTAAATCTCAAGATGGGATGGGAATTAATATAATTAAAGGTCGAGTCCAGAATGTTTTTATCTCGTTTATTCTATCGATTGCTAAGTAAGGTTCCTATGCAGGTCATTGAAAACATACCGGTATCATTTTTTTTTTTTTTTCTGCATGAGCTCTGATCGATGTGAAACACAAGACCGGCTCATTATTTCCTTAATCATGGAAATGTTGAAAAGATAGCCGACCGCACTAACAACGGTCGACTGCTTTCCGCACTGGATTCTGCAACAAATTGACCAATTTGTTTTAAAGACAAGAATAAATTGTGCATCTCTTTGCTTCTATATTACCAACTTAATTTTTTTTATTCATGCAATTTCTACATGTGTCTCATCGGAATGATAGATCCAGCTACACACAGTCATTAAGTGAGACTGGAGCTGTTGGTTACGCGACATTCCATGTATGCTTTTAATCGGTGCAAAAAGTCAACATGCATTTTCATAGATGTACTCCGCTGGATGATAATACCGAGGCTCATCCCAACAGAGAGCTGGCTGATCTGAATATGAAAAGCGCAGTGTTTTTTCAGATGTATTCAGCGCGTGTTGTTTCCCAGTGTATCTGACCCCGCAGTAGGAGCCTTCTCTGAAGACTCACACAACCCCATCGCAGAATTCAAGCGGATTCCGCCCATGGGGACCAATATCAAAGACTTGAGTTTCTATTACCAGCTTGTATGTTTGTGCTGTTTCCTCCCCTCTGAGGTGAGGATCAACATTTTGACTGGAGAAAACACCAGTCTGTTGCTCTAATTGAGGCAGCTAAAGCTAGAACAAATATTGTCTAAATGCAAAGGTTATAATCATGTCGCATCTTTTTCTGATGCTGTTTGATGTCAATATAAGCGAGCATCCAGCTGAGGATTGTTGGACACGGCAAAACTGTTTTTCATGATTTTCTGAATATATTGTTCTGCAGTATTTTTTACGAATGTAAAATGTGTGGTGTTTGTGTGATTTTAAAGCACCTTGATTTGAATAGGGTAGTGTACGCTGTGAGAAGTGTGTGTGAATCTGCATAATGCATCCAGTTCCACCGAAACAAACGTGTTTTTAGAGCTTTTTTTTTTAAAAGGAAGCACTCCAATTTTGAAGTTCAGTTTACTTTACTTTTTAACAGGAAACCTACGTGAAAAGGGGCCATTTTTACACTGGTATGCTGTTTTATATTTTTTTTATAGTTTTGTATATTTTTTATATTTTTATGGAACAAATAACAGATTTATAATGAATTTGTGCAACAACACATTTTAGCTGTCCTTGTTTTTTGATGTGGGAGTTATTTCATTTATTTATTTCCTAAGTTGTGGTGATGTGAGGTTGATTGTATTTTGTTTTAGTTTACTTGTGCTTCTTTGTATTTTCTTTGTTTTCTAACATCTTGGGACCATGTTTTCACTTTAACATGGGAGTTTCTGTATTTGTTAATCCATAAATAAAATCAATCAATCAAAAGAGGGCAGTGGGGATCAGATGGAAGATGTTATCCAGTTGCACTGTGGGAAATGTAGGATCCAGTGTTTCAAGAGGATTTCTGTTGCATCATTTTGGACCATGCTTTTTTAAATCTGTCTCTTGTGAGTCCAACTTTATAGAAGTGAAATACTAAATCGCTATTCCTGCAACAGAATTACATCATTTGGATTGCATGGGGATGTTATGTGTTCTGGCCCAGTATTTTAGTGTATCATAAGCCATCTAAATCTTATTTCTTTCAAGAAATTCAAAGGAAGTATACAAAGATGTAAAAGGCTCAACCACTGCTTGTATCATTCGTTATATTACACTGCACCTCAGATGGTGCTGGACCACAAGTTGAAGGAATGATTGGTCTTTCTCCCCATAGAATTGTACAACATTATGATGCATGTCTGCTCGTCTCTTTCTCATCCAAAACTTTTTTTGGCCTTACTCAGCACAAAGTGTTCACTAGCTGCCAAAATGACTTTCGCAGGATTTGCTCCCATGACTACCTTCCCTCTGTGGCTTTCCCTTTTATTCACCTGATAACCGCTTGCAGAACTCTAAACTTAAAGCGTTGCTGGCACAGTCCTGCACTACGGCCCTCTGCAGCCTTTTCTTTAAATAAGATACACACTACGCTGCATTTTTAATCACTATTTAGCGTGTGGTTAACATAAATATGGTAGTATAATAGAGCTCCGGACGTCACCTGACTCCACCTTGACACCACCAAGTCGTGAGCAGCGTCCATTTCAAGAGTTCACTGCGCTCTTTAATTGCAAGGACATTGAACGTTATATTGCAAAACTTGATAGATTAGATATTAAAACATCTCTATTATGTTCCTGCAGGATCCAGACATCAACGTTCCCTCGTCCTACTCTTCTTTGAAACAAAAGTCTGGAGGGTGCAGATGAACCAAACCTGGATTTGTGATGAATATTCAGCTTTGGAGTCTGCCGGAAGGGTAAGTGTCACTTAATGTTAGCATACGCAACAGGCAGTGTAATGTAACGTTAATCTGTATTAAATCCAGTAACATTGTACAAAAATGCAGACAGCATGCATTCCTTAATGCAATAAAAATGCCAAAACCGAACGCCACAAGAACAATTTCTTCCCGACTGCAACAAGACCCGGTCCCTCACTGACATGGTCTCTCATTCCACTCAGTATCACAACATGTCAATTGCACATCTGTTAACTTTGCACACCTGTGAACTCTGCACTTTATAAACTTTGCACACCGGAGTTCTCAGCTCATAGCACGATGCATTACATTAATGCAATCATAATCATAATTATACTGTCATTGGCAAATAGCACATTCAATATATTGCACATTCCTGTCAATATTCCCTGCACATATTCCCTAACATATACCGATTCTGATTCTGATATCAGTGATGGCTGTCAGAATGTAGACGTAGTTAACACTTATTTTAACAAATTGTAAATCACTAACAGCACCTTTTAAATAATATTAAATATTTAATAAAGTTATTTGCTTAAGAAAGCAGCCTTTTAAGTACATTTGCATTATCATGTTGGTGCAAAATCGGTGTACAATCGACTAAACTATATCAGCCGACACATTGGTAATTGGTGAATTTTTCCCCTCTAAAATCCGTATATTAACCCAGGGGTCAAAGTGCATGACCTGCGTCCATCTGCCATCCGTACGCCACCGTGTCAGCTCATGTCCACCCACCCAGGCTATAATGAAATTAATACACATTCTAAAGTGTCATAATGCAATGTTCAACACCCACTGCTACCTCTGGAGTGGTCCGTTACTATGGTAACCAGACAGGAAGCAGATATAACCTTGTCAATGTGTCTTATTTAGGAAAGCACAGCTGGGGATACTACCACACACACCCAGCTCTTTACAAAAGAAAGAAGCATGAAAGATGACACTGCAGCAAATATATAAAGACACAATTACTACTTTAATATTAAATCTGTAACCACAATATTACAATACCAAAAACAGCCTTTTGATGCTGATTTCTTCAAAATTGGATGTATTCGTTACCTGTGAGGATATTGTCGGTGTCGAGCTCCATGTTGACTCGGTTTTTCTGTGCTATGTGTCCCATGATCCACTTGGAGCGGCAGTACTGCTGAGTGGCCAGCAGCCAACGCAGTGACTCAGGGAAGATCCTGTCAAAAAGACCGGGGATGTCCTCGTTAATAAGACGGGAAAAATGAGTCAAAACTAAATGAATCCTGTTTAAAAAAAAGGGGGGGGGGCTGGGGCACTACAGGTGACTAGGGTTAATATTTTAACTAACAGATATATGAATCTCCCCCAGTTGATTACTTATTACTTATTATATATAATAATATTATCTTAAATAGGTGCTAATTTGCATACATTTCCAGAACAGAAATCTGAACATGGGATAAA